>CAODLS010441067.1:0-18355 GCA_948243855.1 Flueggea neowawraea | reverse complement strand
GAAAGACTCAGATGAAGAGAATAGAGAATGCAACAAGCAGGCAAGTGACTTTCTCAAAGAGAAGAAATGGGCTGTTGAAGAAAGCTTTTGAGTTATCAGTTCTTTGTGATGCTGAAGTTGCACTAATTGTTTTCTCTCCTACGGGGAGGCTCTTTGAGTTCTCCAGTTGCAGGTAAAATTTATTGATAAATATCTCTCTATTTTTTCAAAGTTTTAAATTTAATATATTACCAATATATGTACTTATTTTGTGCCTATGATGAAAACAAAAAAAAATATCGATCAAAATTGAATTTTTATCATTGCACCTAAAGTGAACTCTAAGATTAAGTGATGGAAAGTTTGATTTGGTAAAAGCAAATAAAATGATTTAACTTATAAAAAAAATGTTTGTCAAAAGAAAAAAAGATTGAATTTTTATCAGATGTCTACAAAGACCAATAATATAACTTAAAATCAGCCAAGTTCTAGGGTACTACTATCTATAAGACTTTATCTGTCAAAATAATTAAAAGGGTCTCTCTTCTCTATGGAACCAGATATTTGTGTAAATTGGTGATTGTGCTATTTGGTTTCATTTTGATTTGTCAAATCTTGCTTTGCTGTTATTAATCATTTTGTATTGGCCACAGCTAAGAAAATTGTGATTCAAGGCTATAAGATTAGAAGTAATAAATGATGTTCACTAGGGTTCATTTTTAGATCTATTGATTACTTCATTTCCTAATTCATTTAAAACTTTGAGTTCTTCTATGGCAAGCATATATATGAAACATCAGTTTTTATACAAACTGGATTCTTAGTAAATTGTTGTATATGGTTGCAGCTTTAAGTCAATAAATTAAACATACTTGTGTTTAAATACATCAAATTTTTTATCCTCAATGATATGGTTCAAATTATTTAGATTCAAGTGATGTTATTTTGCATTTTAGATTGAGACTTGTTTGGTTTAAATACTTTATTTTCATGAAGTAAGATTTAAGGAGTTTACTTGCTGACTGTTTTCTCAATAACAAATGAGGAATGTTTGGTGTCTAAAACTTGTCTAAACTCAAATCAATTTACAAAATTGCGTTTATTGTAAATATAATTTTAAGGGTATTTTAATAAACTGTTAGAGAAATTTTTTAATTTTACTAAAGTTTAAATAAGAAAACTTGTTGATTTTTCCATAATAATTAAGGAAGAAACGTGGTCAAACTTGAATTGACTTTGCCCTTACTTCCAACTAAATATTATTCTTTTTTTTTTTTTGCATTTTTTAAGGAAGTTGGATTTGCTTAGTGTATTTGCTCAATACCAAACAAACAGTAAGGGAATTAAGACTTCCCCTTTCAGTGTTACTAAAATTTACAGAAAAATGAAGAAATTACTCACTGAAATGACAGGAATAAAGTTTGAATATGGAATGTTTGAATTCGAATCGTGTATCTTGCTTAACATCAACTTAAAATTAATTTTAGGGAACCAATAGTACAGGAAAAAGAAAAAAAAAAAGAGGAGAAGACTGGGAATCTGACTGTTTGGAGATAAGGGCTCTAGAATAGAGGTTGTACTTTGTGTTCTTTATCATGTATTGGTTTGTGTATTTTATATATATTTAAATAGTTATTTACATTGTGTCTGAAAAGAATCGCACATGCTTTTTCCTAGGTGATCCGGCTTTATAATGGTAAAAAAATGGTTTCTTGTTCTTGATATAACGTGTTAAGTAGTGTGTGTTGTTTGATTTATGACCATGTAATTACCTAAAACATGTAAAACTTATAAACTTTGGACAAGACAAGTTAATTAATGATTCCCCCACTTTAGGCTGTTCTTTAATTCTTGAAAAATAGATGTGACCACATGTATAATCTATTCTAATCCTGGTCTGCCTTGAGTTGATCGATATGTACCACCTATAAATGCTAATTTGAGCTCGATTAATATTGGATATTTAATAGGGGATACAGCATGCTTGTCATCCAATTAAGCATTATCTCAGTCATAATCATATATTCAGAAAAAACAAACCATATATTAATTAGAGGAGAATTGTCACAACTTCAACTCACAATACATATTAAAAAGCATACATGATAAAAAGTATATTCATATGAACACATACATTCATATGCATTATATCAACATCATCGGACATTGCATAAAGCATTTAGATGATATGAAAAAGAGTCCAACAATACATGATTCACTTCGATTTATTGAAGTTAGATTAAAATTCACAAGAAAGTTTATAGAAATGCTAAACGGTGGATCGGTGAAGAAGATACGTACCAAAAGCAAATTAGACACAAAATGAGGACAAAAGTGTCGTTTAGCGATTCTGTAGTTTTTGTTTTTAGATAAGGACCATTATTTTGCGTTTAATAGTTTAGATAATTTAGTAGTAAAACTATAGAATAAGGACCAAATTAAAAAGAAGAGCAAAGTCTTCCTATTAGACCTCCCAATCATCTTATCATTGCGGGACCCCTTGTGCTTATATTTTATCATTATAAAACCTGAATTAAAGTATCAAAATATATTCATTTTCGTTCTTAGACATAGAAGAAGAAGAGAGAAAGAGCTGTTTTGGTGAAAAACATTCGGTAGAAACACTAGAAATCATTGAAAATAAGATTAGATAAGGAATTCTTGCGTCCTTTTCTTCTAATCAACAAAGTAAGTGAATTTCTTTATTCCCCTCTACATATTAATCATCTTAGAATGTGATTAGGGCTTTGGTTTGCAAATAATTGCAGTATAACATGATTTAGGCACAAATTTGCATGATTTGGTTGATGGATCTGTTTAGAGTTTTGATTTCTGGTTAGAATTACACTATTTTGATCAGGTACTCAGAGGCAGATTTTGACGAGTCTTAAAAAATGAAAGTTGTTGTAAATTATGTTTTCCATGTGTTTGTATAATATTGTGATTATTGGAAATGTATAGCATGAGTTAGGGCGGTTGAATTAAATGTTATTTTGAGAGTGCCCTATTTTTCAGTAATACTGTTCAGTATTGTACCCTTATTTTGGTGGCCTAAACTGCGTAATTACTTGATGATAAAAACGAGAAAGTTGTATGTATATGTTTATATTTACATTAGAAAAATATATTATCTTATTGGATTTTCATAATGGTATATAAATATATGTGATTATATGGCTACAGTTTAAATTATATGAAAAGTGTAACGGTGTCACATGTTGAGTGTATGATATGGTAAATTACTTAACCAAAAAATATAATATAGTAAATTAAAAAAGAAGTCATGAAAATTTTGAAGATTTGGTTGAGGCTTAGGCTAAACCTCATTCGGCAGAACAATTTTTGGAACAATGGAGAGGTCTTGTCACTGGCAGTTTGCAGAAGCAATTCTGGAGTGCGTTTGGTCAATTTCTGAAATGGGAAATCTCGAAATAGAAAAGTGTTCCAAGGGATTGAGACTTTGTTTCATGACTTAATTTTCAAATGCATTATGCTATGTTGTTTCTTTCTTAAATGTAAGAATAGGCATCTCACAATTTTACGATATGACTTACGTAGATGTTCTGGTACTTTTTTCGCTTGGAATAATGATGCTTAGTTTTTACTTTTCATGGTCTTGATGTAGTGCTTTTTGTATTGTTTTCTTCATGTCTATAGTGGTAGCCAAAACAGACCACTTATTGTGTGAAGGTAACCATGTGAGGACTTTATCCGGCCACTAATTTAGTGGTTATCACCTTAACAAAGACACTTATCAAAAAAAATTTGGTTGAGGCATGAAAATTAGAAAAGAAGTCATGAAAAAATTGTAAAAAAAGATCTGAAAACATGTTATATTATTAAGACTGCTCATTTTCTTGTTATTTTGCTTTGGAGATGCTTTTAGCATAAACAAGACAACAGAAAGGTATCAGAAGTATTGCAAGGATCAACAAATCAACGGCAAACCGATATCAGAAAATTTGCAGGTTTGCACCCAATTTGCATCTGTTCTATTAATTTACACATGACTATATATATACGAGGTTTTGTGAAATTGGAAATGTTGTCAAAATATATATTTGAGGTTTACCCATTATGTCTTTAAGTCCCTAAGACTCAATTAAATATTGAAAATATGAAAATTTTAGCAATGCAACATATATATGATCCTAACACTCAATTACATATTGAATTGTCATGCAGCAAGTGAAGGAAGATACAATTAGCATGGTAAAGAAGATGGAGTTTCTTGAAATCTCTAAACGGTGAGTATTGATCGCCATTGAGGTTTTCTTTGAAATTTCCACTTATTTCTGGTATTTAGTTGTTTTCGTGATTATAATTTAAAGAGTCAATGTTTACATTCGCAGAAAGCTATTAGGAGAGGGATTGGAAACATGTTCTATCAATGAGTTACAACAACTAGAGACTCAGCTGGAACGTAGCGTAACCAAAATTAGGACAAGAAAGGTATATGGTTAAATTCATTTTTAGAAGCCTGAACTATAGAAAGTAAATATAGAAGTCATCATCTTGACAAAGACCTATATATCTTCAAAAAAATAGTTCAATTTTCAATACAAAATTAGATTTTAAATAAATATTATCTGTGATATATTGGCTTAAAGATTAAAGATGTGTACTTCAAAAAAAAAAGTGAGATCTACTTAACGAGCTCGCTCTATGTTTTGGCGGTGCAGAATCAATTATTTAGGGAACGAATTGACAAGCTGGTACAAGAGGTATAATTATTCTGCGTGCCACTTATTAATTTCTAAATTATTTCTAGAAGTTTTACATATGGTTTTTGGAAAATATGAAAAACAGAAAGAAAATTGGAAAACTTTTTCACAATAAATGTATTTCCTAAAATATGGAAACAAAAAACAAATTTTCTGTTTCTAAAATTTATACAACTTTTTAGAAAATATATTTGGCTTAAAAAGTAAAATAACCTGAGTTTTGCATTTACCATTAACATGTACGATACTTTTTAAAATATCGCTATAAGTCATGAACTTTCAACATATTTTTAGAAATAGGCAATTGTTAAATATCTAAGGAAACATTTAAGTGATGATATCGCATATTGATGCGGCAATGTTGATAACATGACAGTTGATGTGGCATGGGATTTCTTTGATTTAGCTGATGTGGAATGCCACATGTACCTACTATGCACATAACCGTCATATAACTCATAAAAGAGTTGCCACATGGCATTCTATATCAAGAAAAGTAAAATATCAGCATACCATATCAACGAATAATTAAAAAGTCTAATAGTCATTTAATTCTTGACTATTTTTAATGATAAGTTGAAAATTTGTAATGTATGACGATATTTTTAAAAAATTGGGCGTTTATGATAATAAATGCAAAGTTTATATTATTTTTGCATGTTAACCCACACATTCTAATTATGCTTTAAAAAAATAAAAAAATAAGGTCATTCTTCGGTTTAATAAATCTACTGAAAGTGATTTTGTTTGGCACACTTATAGGTAGTATATTTTGTATAATTATTTTTATTAAAAACATGTTATATTTCTATTTTTTATTATGCAATCATTGTCAATTATTAAAAAACATATAAAACCTGCACAATATACTACTCTTGTCAAATAAGCCCTTTTATTGTTTTAACGACCAAGTATACAAGAACCTTGTTTTTTATAAGGCAACAAAAGTGTTGCTTTTTCTATTTTAAATATTAACAGTCGCTTCTGCCTTATTGTAGGAGAAAGTTCTACGGAAAAAAATGCAGAATTGTGGGAAAAGGTATATTTCTTTTGATTTGGAATGAAACAAATATTTTTTCCACTAGTATGATTGATTTTTTTTTTTAGATTTTTAGTTAATTAAACTAAATCTTGAAAGATTCGCAACTGAATCCTAGAACTCGTGCACTTAGAGCGTTAGAGTGATCTTAATAGTTCAAATGTGCTACATCGTGTTTACTTTTGAATTTTGATAGACTTGTACAGATTACATATCCTTGCAAAATATATATATATCAATTTTAGCATCATGTTTTAACGATACTAATAAAGCAGAGATAAAATGGAGAAGCAGAGAAACAAAGCAAAGAATAGAGAAGTTCTTATTTTTCAGTCAAGTAAACTGCTAGTTCAGAGGCTATACATACAGATATCAAATGGTAATCATCAATGTTTTAAAAAGAATCATGAATCATCCATGCTAGCTACCTACTAATGCTAAAAGATGCACAAGGAGCAAACTAAACTTACAACTAACATTTTAAAATACTTTGGTCTTGATGATTAGGATTTCGTTGGTCCAACTTTGTTGAGTGTTAACGTGGGTTTGTCAAAGTTCAACTGGCTTGCCATGTATGATGCCACGTAAACTTACATGCCATGCGAACTTTTGCTGCCATGTTAGCATTTAACAACACAACTAATAGAGTTTTAACAGAGTAAAATTGAAAGTTTCAATACTTTAAAATATATATTTTTTGAACTGATATATTTTAAAGTATTTTTAAAAGATCATACCACAATTGATATTTCTTGTCAAAGTGAGACGTTTTCTTGTTATTAAGCCGAATTAGTCTCTAATCTAAATAAGAGTCTAAAAAACACCGAATATGTGTCTATAGAAAACTAAATAAAAACTCTCGAATTTAAGGGTACAATCTGAGAATATGGCATATGTATCTCATGGTCCATAGATATTCGGTTATTTTTCCAGAATATTCTCATGAGACGTTAAATTTTGTGAGTTAATTAAATTATTATTTTCATATTTAAGATCGAACTCTCCAACTCAAATCACGAAATGAACAATCTATATGGATATATAGGTTTTTGGTATAATATATAATTTATTTGATTTTATTTATTTATTATTTTTTTAATAGTGGTTGCACATAAAGTTATTTATTGATTTTTTTTTATCAATGTTTTGGTGTGGGATGTAACCACTAAGCAATTCAACCGAAAACCAAGACTTGCCGGGCGGACATAGTACGGTGGATGTGGAGACGGAGTTGTTCATCGGTTTACCGGAGAGACGGAGCACCACTGCATACCCACAAACCTTCATCAAGCCTATCAATTGAGTTCAATAATTATGTACAATTCCACATTTCCATGCTTATTTCTTCTTCTTTTCCCCAGTTTTCATTTTCTTGTCAATAGTAATAGTGATATGTTTGCTAAATTTGTTTTTACAAAAGCAGATTTGTGAAATTAAAGGTACTGAACCACTCATAGAATAAGACTATACTAATGGAAGTTACTTCGAATATAAAATATTGTTCAAAGACATTTCTTACATAAGCATTTTTATATTATCTATATTTCTTTTCCTTCCTTGTGTTTTTTTATTTGATTAATAAAAAAAAACAAGAAAGGAAAAGAAACTTGAATTTTGATATGGAGAAGCACCAGTATTACCTAGATTGTAAGCCTATTGATAGTGGTCGCTTTGAAGGGACATAGTATTACTAATGCGATTTAAAATATTTTGGTCTTTAACAGTACAAAACTATTTACCGATGTTGCAATCTTTCAGCTGTAGAAAATATTTATTGGAAAAAATTAACTTTTTATCCTTTTTTTGTTTAAGAGATATGTTCATATGTATAAAATAAAATACAACTGGTTTTGCAGAGATTGTGGTGGACGTGACGATGATGGTGTACATGAGTTAGAGCATGCGAATTCTTGATAGAGAAAAGATGTGTGAGTTATAGATTTGAGAATATTTTTCAAAGAAAATAAGCGGAAAATAGAAAAAAAAAGTTAAGAATATATTTTGTTTAATACAAAGGAGCCATCAGGCATGTTGAAATATTTATAAGATCTATATAAATTCAAATACATTGAAAAGATCAGTCGCGGAGCTAGGATTGTTCGCACATGGGGGCGGACATTTGATTGACTAAAATGAATTTTTTTGCAACAAAAATTATACTAATATATATAGGGTACAATAAATTTATATTAAAGACAATTTAACATTAAAAAGAAAAGTACAAATCAAAATACGCTCACATTTGTGATGCGAGATAATTGATTCATACGACTATCTATATTCTGAAAACGATTCAAAATGAGTTTCTTGTCAATAGTTGCAAATACCTCCTTCTCTATATATATCACCAAGCTATCATTCAACCATTCATCTTTGATTGGTTGGAAAACCCATTTTTGGTAAACGCTTCATCCCCTGGCACCGAAACATTACGCTTGAAAAAAAAAACCAAAAGCAATAAGCGGCATCCTTTGATACACTATACTCCAACCAATCAAATTCCTTAAACCAAACATCCCTAAAAACTCTATTACCTTTTCCATACTTCTTTTTTGGAAAATTATGACCATATAGTTGACGAGGACCTTGGACCACATATTCTCTCCATATACGGTCTCGAATATTTAAATTAAAACTATCAATAGACTTACGTAATCCAGGGTCAGCAACAATATCATTCTCATTGCATTCTACCTCATCCGAATCAATTTATACTTCAATATTCCTATTCAGTATATTAGCATTAGAAATCGGTGGCGGTTGCTCAACACTATGTGACTGAACTGAACTTTTAAGCCTTTTTGGAAAATATTTCTCCATTTTTATACACAACAACCTACCAAATTGAATAGAAATAAATATTTAAGTCTCAATTAAAATACAACAATTCTCAACAATTCACAATCAAACATCAATCATCTAATTATTAATTCTCTCAACTAGTTCGCAAAATCAACTAATTCTTTCAACTAATTTAGACACCCTAACTAACTGAAAATCTGGAATTGTAAAAAAAAATAAAGAACAGTTGAAAAGAGCAACCTTACCGGCATGGTGGAGCGGACAGAATCAAATTAGGGGTTGCTCACCTGTGAGTATGACCTAACAATAACGAACCCTAAATCAATTAATTGAAATTGTAAGGAAAAAAAAGATAGTAGAAAGGAGCAAAAGCAAGCTTACCGGCGGACAAAGACACGGTGTGGACGACCGGAAGTAGGTGGTGGCGGTGGGTGGTCTGCAAGGAATCAACAAGGGAGGCAAAATGTCGAACTCGAAAGGAAGGAGTGAACTGAAGTGAAGAAGATAAATTGAAGTAAAAAGAGGAGGAAAGGAAGAAAAGCATCGGCCCCATTCAATTTAAAACATACAGCGAACGACCAGTCGATTGCTGAGGCTTTTATTTTTTTATTTTTAAACCAGGGCAAAACGACATCATTTCACACTGGTTTAAAAATAAAAAAGACAGCAGCACATGGTGTTGTCGAGTTCCAGACGAAGTCGGAGGAGGTAGGGGATGTCCTTAGCAGACTCGGGGTGGAAAGGGGGTATAAGGTACCACTGGCCGCCAGTGGGGTCAACCAACCCCACTTGGCTCTGCCCCTAGAAAAGATTAATTTTATGTTTTCAAAAATTAAAATTAAATTTATGCTAAAAACATATATATTAACTAATAAGTTTATAGTTTATTGGTACTAAAATCAACACTATCATTAAAAGAGTAAGAATTCGATTTTCAGTAAAAATAAATAAAACGGCTTTTCAAAAAAATATATATTTAGAAATATCAATTTTTAGTTTTAAAAATCAACATAAGTTTCCATGAATCCATTTCCAAATAAATTATTATTCCATAAAAGTTAGGAAATGCCGCTATACTTGGAGCATGACAATATACCTATGGCCCAAATCAGATTACATAAAATTATTACAAAAAGTTAAAAGTACAAGTTTTTTTGGGAATATTTTCAACTTTGACAGGAAATGAAAATTAGAAAAAAAAAGCATATGTTTAGATAAAATGAAAAATTTTTCCCTTGATTATTTTTTAGATTGCGAAAACAGATTACCAAAGAAACTGGAAAACAGATTACAAAGTAAAAAATATAAAGAAATTAATATTTTTTTATAAACCAAATATACATGAATTAATGTAAATATGATATGTGACGTATTTAACAAACACACACCACCAAAAATAATAGTTAGAAAGAAAGCCTGTTCGCATTAAAACTAGCTAGGGACTAGGTACTTCCAAGTTCTGATGGACAATGCAGGGCAAGTATAGTATACAAACGTGAAACATGCTTCAATAGTAAGAAGATCAGAATGAAAACTACCCACCTGTTGTGCCTGGACCTCAACTCTTCCGCCATTTCTTATTAACCCTAGTTTACTTATATAGTAACCTCTTTTTTTGTCATCATGAAGCCTTGTTTACTTTCCATTTATAGCACTTAACATTATGAACCTTAATTAATGTTATCGGACCAATGTTATTTTAACATTTTGTCAATCAAAAATAATTTCTAAAATTGCTCACATAATTTTAGAGGTGGTTGCTCGTACGAATTCGAATCCCTCTATCTGTAAAATAAATTGTTCTGACCCTTCAATGGGGAATCTATTAATTCTGTCCACAACTTCAATAGTAGGTAGGATTTTTTTTGTCCTCTTATATATGCACAACGTCATTTCTAATAATTGTTTGTAGTTTGTTTGCACATTACAGTGAAAGTGTGGAAACAAGAAACTGTACAGCATGGGGTGTCTCTTTCGGATGTGATTTAGTGGCCTCGGATTGCCCAATAGTAACGTGCATTTATAACGTGCTAACATTATCAATTAATGAGGAAAAAAGTAAATCAGATTTAAATTTTAATATAAATAATAAAGAAAAATTAAATATAATATAATATTTTGAAGAGAGAGAAATTAAGGAGATTGTTGGAAATGTTTTTAGATAAATAACAAAAAAAAGAAAAAAACAAAAGAAGGAAGAAGAAAAAGAAGATATGCCAGATATTCTACTATTTATAAAGAAAATATGGGATGCACATAACTTCACTAATCTTTTAAATTTTTGTTTGTTAATAGTATTGTGCCGGATTGTTTGAAAGATTTATGAACCTTTTGACGAATAAGTGATTAGCTCTTCTGTTTATTCTTTTAATTGATTAAGTAAATGGAAATTTTAAAGTAATGTTTTTTTGATAAGTTTTTTTAAAGGTAATGCTTAAAAATCATTACCATCGTCTCAACACATAAATGATTAACATTAATGGACGAAGTGAATGGTATTTTTTGAGAGAAGAATAAAAAATTTATTATTATTATTATTTAAAGTAATGCTAGAAATTCATGAGTGATATGAATTAATTTAAAATTATTTTGATTTTGAAAAGCTAGTAACTTATGAAAGATGTTCTTGAAATCTCTACGGTGAGAAAAATATGGTTCGTCCATGATAAGTCAATTAATTTGAATTCGGTTTGGTCAAGACTTAATTGTTTTACTCATACACCCAATTCAATTAGGCCAAACTTTAATTAAATGAGTAATAAATATGGACTATTACATATGTTGTAGAAGAATCCATCTAACACCACTATAAAAAGGTGCATTTAAATCCTAATTAGAGTTGAAGCTTCTACATTATACACCATAAAAAACACACATCAATCTTTCTAAAAGAGAAGGGAGACCATTAGCCTCCATAGTCAAGGATGAAGAAATCGTTCTTCCTCCACCACTTATGATTTCTGCATTTGTGTAGATCTTCATGCAGCACATAAAAGATAAAATTAGTTTATGTCATTTTCATAATTAATCAATGAAGTGGTTTACATGTGCGGTTAGTGGATAATTAGATCTACTTCCACTTATGAGTTTCTTTGCTCTTGTCGAGATTAATAACTCGAACTACTTATTAGTTATTAATTCATTTAGTTATTAATTTATTATATGTGATACCGACATCTATTAACATCTCATTTGGTGCTAAATATCTTGAACGAACAATTTAATATTTTCATCGGGTTTTTTTCTTGATTGATTTTAATTGGATGATTTTTTTTTTCTGCTACAACTATAACACAACAAATTTTATATGTCAATAAATGACCGAATTTTAGAACTAGGTAATTCTGGCCATATTTCTGTGTTGACCAAAAAAGTTACCATAGTTTGGTGGTTATGTTTTAAGATTATTTATTCAATATTATTGACCTCAATGAAATATATATATATATATATATCCTAATATTCAAGTGGTTGTGTTTTATTTGTCAAAAACAGTGTTTTTATTTTGTCTTATTTTATATCAATCAATCAAATTGGCAAAAACAACAGAACGACAAATTGCGACAAGACGATTTAGAGCATGCTACATTAATACATGTGCAAAAATTGCTCGGTAAGAAAAGAAAAGAAAACGAGGACAAAGACTTCGGTTTAATGCATCTGTTGTTGCTTCTTGTTGAAACTTCATGGCAAAGCATAAAGCAATAAAGAGAGTAATCGAACTTTGAAGAAAGCTAAGCTATCAAAATTGTCTATTTAGACACTCTTTTACTAAACTTGTTGCTTTGAAGCTTCGAAAATACCCTGCTTTTTCTTTTTTGTCTGTTTAGAAGGATTGAATTGAACCTTCGAGTGAAGCAGGAGGGTTAGCCAAAAAGAAGAGAGAAATAAGCACTGAAATGGGTAAAATCACTATAGCTTCTCTACCTTCAAAGCCAAAATCCTCTGTATTTGGTGGAGAAACCACCCAACTTCTTCACCGGAGAAGACCCATCAAGAAGAAATACTCGACTTTTGTTCCTGTAAGTTCTTATTTTGCAGTAATATGTTTCTGGTAGATTAAGCCAGAATGTATTTAATAGATTGAGCATTGAGGATTGATTGACTTATCATTAAAAAAAAATGAGGGTTAATTTCATGCCAAGTCACAAATGTTTCGGGATGGTTTTGCTATGGTCACAACAGTGATTTGTTTTTCAGTAGTAACAGAAGTGCATTTTTTGTTTCACCAAAGTCAAAATAGCCAGAAAATGTTTGTGTTCTTTTCTTTCAAAAATATATTTGGTTACGAGCTTGTTTGGAAGAATAGATCATATAGCATATTTGGTAAATTTTATAATAATTAATGATAAATAAATAATAAAAAATTAAAAATATGACACATTTTTTTATGGACTTAATTATATAAAATATGTTATATATTATAGGATAAAGCTTGAGTATTTTAAAAAATGCAGTACATCAAATAGTTTTAAAATATTAATAGTCTTGACTTGTAACTTTAATTTAGTTTTTAACCGTTAATCTTTAAACAATTAATTTTATTTGTTTAAACCATTAATAATTTTGAAATTAAGTCCTTGAAATATTAATGATTCAGATTCAGCATTAAACTCCTCAACACCACCAAATTTTTCGTTTTTTTCTTTTAATTCCAGGACCCAATACAAGCAAAAATAGTTATCGCGCATTACTAGTGAATGTCAATTAGTTGATAGATTTAAAACTAAAATCGGTAATAGTTCAAGACTATTTGATGTGTCAGTTAAGCCTCAAACTTTCATACTCCCTCTGGTATATAACACTCAATCAGTTGATAATCTGCTAAAAACAATCTAATCCATAAATAAGATTTGCTAAAACAAATGCAATCTCTATGTTAGATTATTTAATTGACATACTTTTCTTTTCACATATATAATCTGATGAACTAGGTGGCAAGGTTACTTGGTCCAGCAGTGTTTAGTAAGGCCTCAAAAGTGTTGGTGAAGGTTGATGAAGTTGGACAACCATTGGCTTTGATGAAGCAACCAAGGGCATGCACACTACGAAATCATGGATTTCCCCTCTTTTTTTGCACCAAGTCAATTATTTCCCCATCATTTTTTTACATGTTTCTTGTATTCTGTATCACTGCTCTTGTGTATTTTTTGTTGTGTCGCTGTCGTTATTGAATTTCTAGTTTTCCTGACCAGATAATTGAATGTGGTCCTTCAAATTTTTAAGCACAAAATTTGCAAGTACAACTCTTTTATTGAAGGCAGCGAACTCTTTTGGTTGAAGCCAAAGGCCAATTTAGTCAGTAGAATATATTGTAATTTTATAAAGATATATCACGATTTTAGGCATCAATCAGCCGTTGGACGATAAATGTTTTTGGCCTGAAATTCTTCAATTAATTGACGTTTATTAATAATCTTTCAACAATTATTAGAGGTTGTTTTCGTTTTTGACTTAAATGAGAGAAGAAGCACATAATTTTTTTTTTTAACAGAGGCAGAAGCACATAATTAACAGTGACCACTAAGCAATGATAGGGCACTTCGGGATGACAATTCATATCTTACCTCATATATGTATGTATGTATTGATTAGCTATTTGTATTTTTATGAATATATTGGAATTTTATATATTGTTTATCTTAATTGAATAAATTAACAATAATGGTAAATAAATGTCTTGCAAGTATATTCTTTCTCATAGATATGATTTTTCTCGGTATGAACTAAGAGTACGAGTCTTATTTATACATTTGTCGTTGCTAAGGATGCCATGATAAAATATGCCATGTCAAATAATTCTTGCCACTTCAATCATGGTATATTTTATCATAGGTTTATAATAAAAGGTATACCTCTCTCTAAAATGTGTCTCTTAATATGGTGACTTAGGTCCAATTTTAAAATAGTATCAGAGTCAATAGACCTATTAAATATTCAGCACTTCTGTGGGTTACCAGATCAAATCAATCCATAATATAAAAATCAAATTTTCAAACTAAGATGAAAGGGAGCTAGGTGACATTCTTTCACCTTAGCTAGGGATTTAGGTTCTCATAACTAAATTCAAAACACAAAAATAATAATAAAATATTACTGCCATATAAAAAGTTATGAAGAATAAGATATTGAATCAATGACAAGTTGTTCTTCGTCTCCTCTTGAGTTTCCCTCAATTACTCTGGCTCTATTCTCTATGTTTACTGAAGAGTCGAGTCGAGAACTCAAATTCAAATGTTTACTGAAGAGTGACTCACCTCCCTCACCTAGCAACTTGCATCTTTGCATGAGGAAAGCAAACTAGTCGTTGCTCATAAGAGGATTTGATCCGGAGACTGCGTGGGGATGTTTTCAATGGTAAAAAAGTATGAGACCATTTAAAGACGGAATCATGTCCCTTAAATCAGTCAAACAAGAGTCTCATAAGCTCGAAAAGGGAGCAAAAATGAGCAAAAGATGCAAGGCCAAGAGATTCACATGCTTCAGAGCAAGATGTGCGTCCCATCATTCAAACAACATTAAATGCAATGAATCTCCATATTCCAAAAATTACAAACTTATTAATATATTACTCATAGTGAAATATTTCTTTATTAAAATTTATAATTTGTGATTAATAGTTAATTGATAATTTATATTTACATATTATAAATTTCTATAATTTTAATAGAGAAAAGTTGCATATTAAAAAGAAATACTACATTATAATAATGAAGGTTGCAAGAATTTCTATAACCATCGGATTGTAAGAAAAAATTATTCATTTTCTATTGTTTATATGTTGAAAATGGTATATAAACAAGATATCAATAGTATATAAACAAAATATAAATAATAAATCAACAACATATAAATTACGAATTTATTTATATATTATTTATAAGATGTTTATATGTTGTTTATATATTGTATCTTGTTTTAAAACTTGAAGTTATTAATATATTGTTGATATCTTGTTTGTATATTATTTATAACAATATATAAACAACAAAACAACAACATATAAATCACATATTTATTTATATATTGTATAAACAACATATAAACAATATATAAACAACATTCAAATAATATATAAATAAGAAACAACATATAAACATAATATAAACAACTTGAATTTTGAATATACAGAACAACATCAACAACATTCCAAAAACAACATTTTCTCTCTCCCCTCTCTATTTTACCTGTGATTTCTCTCTTGCTTTCTTTGTTCCTCAATCTTCTTGCCAATGCCTTTGCTCCTCTTTCCGTCATCACCGCAGCTGGTGGTGCTACATCCTTCTCCACCTTATCTTCTCCGCTTTCTTCTCAGTTCTGTTATCTTTCTTATTATCCTTTTTATTTTCTTTTTTGTGTATTTATTCTCCTCTTTCTTCCCCTCCAGCGTCACCACTTCCACCACTCTCTTTAACTTCTCCTTCAAGTGTAGATCTAACTTCTTAACTTGAATCCTGTTATGCAACCACAAGAGAGAGAGAGAGAGAGAGAGAGAGAGAGAGATGCAACCAGTAGAGAGATAGCATTTATATATTGAGAACTGAACTTGAAGGAGAAGCTAAAAAATGAAACAGAACCATGAGAGAGAGAGAGAGAGAGAGAGAGCATTTATATGTTGAGAACTTGAAGGAAAACCTAAATAATGAAGTGGAACCATGAGAAAGAGAGAGAGAGAGAGAGAGAGAGAGAGAGTGTTTATATGTTGAGAACTTGAAGGAGAAGCTAAACTTTTATAAAGCAGATACAGTGTATTAGAAAATCTTTTCTGTGTATTCAAAAAGTTAAGTTTGTGAATCAGAAAAATCAGCAAGCGTATCAAAAAATACATAAAAGGGAATGTGTAATAAGCATAAGAAGATTATGTCCAATAAATAACAGAAAGTTTTTGGGGTCTACCAGGTAATTACCACATATTTTTATCCAAAACATTAAAATATTGGATTATAGGTGTTTGTCACTTATATATTTTCCACACACCTTACAACTATTCAATGTGAAATTCTTTGTATTCATACTTATATATCCAACAACCTCCCTCTCAAGTGTGATTCTCTTTCATAGTAGGCTTTGGCTTGCTATCCATACAAAGAAACTTTTTTTTTCCAAATACATTAGAATAATTCTTGGATCTTCTCGAGTATTAATTATGAAATTTTTACCTAAGAGCTCTTTCCAGGATACCACGCATCTATGAGCTGACTCCACTTACAGCATACAAGGGTTTTACTAGTCAACACAACTTTTTACTATATTATCACATTCATCTTAGACCACCATCACCATGCTAGTCATTATAAATGTCCTAATTGAACTGTTGACTCTAATACTGCTTATTAGACATGAAGAGTTTTGGGAAAAATTGTATCGCGCATGGGATTAATGAACGAATGCACAAGTGAGTTTAACACCATATATTTATCCAAAACCTTAAGGAAATTATGAATGTTTGTTACTTGTATAACTTTTACACACGTTACGACTATCCGATGTGTGATTCTTTTCATTCACTTGCATTATTTGAATATATATTCTAGTAAAAAATATTTAATATATTTACTCAACTTTTTATCAATTGAAAATATGTTTTTTTATTATTTTTAACTAAATTTATAAAACATAATCAAATAGCCTTATCTTTTAGCCTTAAAATTGAGCCAAAAAAATTGTCTTTTGAGTATTATATTTTTAGTGATACTTTTCCAAAAATAAAATTGCTATTATTATTATTATTATTATACTATTTGTTAATTGCCAAGCAATTAATAGGTAGTTAATTATAAATAATAATAACAATAATGAGGAGGATAATTGTGTAGGTAATGGTGTCGGGTCTCTTCATTCCAAAACATTTACAACCCTTCCTAATAACCAAATTGGAATTGCTCCACTCACAGCCAGCTCTTCACCGCAGGCAGACCCATATTTGACCATCGTACGCCAATAAGCCACAATAAACGAACAACCCTCCCAAAACCACAACAAAACTAGGAAGTGGTGCATTAATATGCATTTTAACAAGTCCAGTGGGCAAATAAGACACTTTCTTTTTTTTTTAATAAGTGAGTCACAGTCACTAAAAAAGTGGTCACGCACCAAAATTTATAGATTTCACTTCTTACAGTGAGTGGCTTTCAAAAAGCTGCCACAACCAAAGAATGAGACGAATGCCATGAGAGTTGCAAATTACAACTGAGACCAGGTAAAAAGTGTATCCGGGTATCTAATAACACCATAAGGCATTCGTTTATAGGAGGTGATTTGGAAAAACATACAAGTTCAGGGGTAAAATATGTATTAAGCCTTTGAAGTGTAACCAAAAAAGAATGAGTAAATTACCTTCTCCACAACATTTTCCCCTTTAATTTTTTTGTACGAATCGCCGTTATAATTTATTTTTTTGCTTTTCATTTCTATTTTCTTTTGTTTTTCTTAAAACTTTTCCACCCCATTCCCTTTTTCTCTCGTCTCTCTTCTCTGTCACTTGTCCCTCCCCCTCTCTTACTTACTGTTCCTTTATGTTTCTCTCTATATTTCTTTCGAGTTAATTTTATTAACAGTCACTGTATGTTGTAATTTAGTGTAATTTAATTATTAAAATTTAAAATTATAAGATCATTCAACTTCGATAAAAAATATAAGACAATCACTCTATTATTTTCTATTATTAAAATTCATAGATAAATCACTAAGTCATCAATATTTTTCATATTATTATGTCAAATTAGATTAAAAATATTTGTATAAAAATTATTATAGCCTAAATTTTTATTTTTACATATATAAAAAATTAATAATATTACAGTTTATTCAT
>CAODLS010441044.1:0-11982 GCA_948243855.1 Flueggea neowawraea | reverse complement strand
ACGAAAGTTGGTTTAGAAATTAAGACGCTGAAAATTTTGTTTTAAAAATTTGGAGTTGGAGTATTTCCTTAAGCTGAGGTAGCCTTCCATTACTGAAACTTTTCATTAAAAGAAAAAACTTGTTTCAATTAGGAGATTTGTCTAAGTAAGTAACGCATTAAGTAAATCATTAATTCTATATTTTGATTCAAATTATTAAAAAGACGAACTTATTATGAAATGTTGAATAAAGAAAGGGCAAATAATTGCAAATACAACTATTAAAAAGTTGGGTTTGGTCCCATGATCTAAAATGTAAATGATGAATCATCATTAGATCAATTATGAGGTGAGGCACCCCGAGGGTAGCTTGGTGGTTGGGGGACGCGGCACTGGTTTGCGAGGCTCGGGTTCGAGTGGGAGCGGCATCAAAATCAGGTAACCCTAGTTGTCATGGACCCGTATCGCGCAATAGAGCTAGTTGTCCCCCAGCTGCTAGTTTTATTGAGGTACTACGGTGACCGCAGTAGTGTACAGGCTCAAGTCCACTGTCAGTGTCAGCTATGATTCTCGAAAACATATCGTAACAGGGAGATAATACCTACATGATAATATCCAATAGAGATATGTTACTACTGATCACCTGCTACTCTTTTTTCATCGTCAAAAAAATAAATTATGAGGTGAGGCAGTTTTATTTTGTGATTGATCAAACAGAAGGCCCATTAAAATGAGCAGCCTCATCATATCAGATTTGTTTAACTTAAAGCTCAAAGTCAAACTGGTGTATGCAGTCTTTTGTCTTTAAATTGTTTTTTCCCCCTTAAATTGTAATGGCTTATTAAGGAACCAATAGGGGATTGTAGTTCCTGTTACAGATATTATAATCCTGATATGTTATTGATATATTTTAAAATAAAAATTAAATATATTAATTATATTACATGTAATTACATATTTACAAATAGTATTATCGAATTCTGATAGCATTCTCATCAACTAAACACAGTCCGGATCAGACATTTGGTCAAACACAGTCGTAGGTCCAAAGTTACCTGCCAGCTCAGTTGCCAATTTTATTTCTTATAATAAAAAAGGCCTATTCTTTTTTTAATTGAAAAACCATATCATCCTCAGGTATTTAAAATTTTCGTGGCATTAAAATTAAATATCAACTTAAAAACACTAGCTTTATTTAACATTAGGCTTTTAAAGTATTCCTGACCAGAGTTCTTCATCAGCAAATATAAAAATACTCAAACTGAAAATTTATATTCAGCTGAAAAATATACCTCATAATATATTTTTTTTCCTCTTTTTTTCTTTTTGTAATTTTCTTTAACTAATGAAAAAACCAAACCTTAAAGCAAACTGTATTTAAACAAAATTAAAAAAAAAACGATATTTCTCGCCTCAGTTCTCTCTAATCTCTTGTCTGCAGCTGTTAAGAAGTCTAATATTTAACAGCGGTGACTCTTCTTTTCATGCCAACAGCATGAACCATTTTCATCCAATAAATCCTGCCTCCATCCTCCATCCATGACCCAACTTATTAATATCTCTCTTTCCATTTCTTTTTAACTGAATTTTCTCCTTTTTTCCTCCTCTTTTTTCAATCTTCCCTTGTAATAATTCCTTCACAATTTCTGCCTTCCAGGTTTGTCCAATATGTCTGTCAAAACTTGAAAAATTGGCATGCCAAGGTCACCATATGCATCAAAACAAAAACAGGGTCTGGTCCTTCTCATCATCACATTCATGGCTATACATGGCATGGTGTGTTTAACTTCCTTCTTTTGGCATCTGGTGGTGTGTTTTGTGAAGAGTTTGCACATGATGACCCAACAGTTGTGTCATCACTTCTATAGCTCAAGCATGCAGCATCCAACACTCCAATTGGACCTTTTGGCACTGATAAGAGTGTTCCACTTGTGCCCCTGTAAACATACCCACTATCCAATGCCAAATCATGGATCAGTTGGACACACTTCTCCACTCTCTCCTGCAAATATGATGCATAAAAATTAGTTTACAATTAAATTTGTAGTCAAATGGTACTAGAGTTATTTTTTACAGGAGGCAATGTTAAAAAAGAATCATCATTTATGTTCTCTTTATTGATCTGGGACCCCAAAGACGCCAGCTTTTTACCTTATCAACATGATGTTTGAGAGCAGAAACGGGTTGCTCAGCATCCACTGTTTTGGTTTCACGCACAACAGCTATGGCCACTGCTGCTGCAATCTCTGAAGGCCTAAATTCCAAGAAATCAACCCCTGCATTGAATTACCAACCACCAAAAACATCAGACTTAAAAACCCTTTCTCACATATCTCCATCACATCTCTGCAACTGCAAAAATAAATTACTGGCACCTACTTCTACTACAGGCAAGTACATGGCCAATGTGTTTGTAAGAGGGAGCAGAAAAAGACCTTTAATTGTGCTTAGTATGAGCTGTACTGATTTCAAGATTGAAGACCTTGGTGGGGTTTCATCATTATTGATCTTGATAAGGAAATTGTCTATGTAGGAGAAAGGAGTAATTGCTTGCATTCTCCACCTCAATGCGCTCAGTACAAGAAGTTCCATTCTTTGTATGGTTCTTGCTTCAAATAAAAATTTTGTGTCGCCCACCTGATTGATATCATGATCAACAAAACCTATTACGTCAATTCAAAAAGAATGAAATCAGATATAATCCAAACAGACAAGTCTCATAGTCATAGATCTTAACCTGTAAATCTAGGGATAGTGGAACTTCAGGCTCCTCCATTTTGGCTGCAAGAGATAAACATGCCACTGCCAATAACTGCATCATCCAAGCTTTCCCCTTCTGCAAATCAAATACACAAAGCTGCTGTTAATTAAACACATTAAATTCAATGTAAATAATGCAAGAGGTAAAAAAGCACCATTTTGTTAAAAATGATTAACTTACTGGCAATTCATAGGCAGAGAGAAATCTGTCCAGGTAGTTTATCGACAAATATGCAGAGAGTGGTCCAAATCCAAAATGGGCATGCACCTGTTAAACCAACAAAGAAGTGCATTAGCATTGATGATCAAACAAGCTTAAGAGATGAAGCATTCAAAAGATATTAAAACAACTCATAATTAATGAGATTTCGGTGTGGAACTAATCAAAAAGTTGGAATAGAATCAAATTTAATTAAAGAAAATGCCACAAACAGCTTCATAGAGCAGATAAAAAGAGAAAAAAAAAGTGTGCAATTAAGAAATCAGAATTGGTCCCAAAAAGCAGAAAGAGAGTGAACCCACCAATCCTATTTCAGATTAAATGCCGAAGAGAATATGCAACCAAAAAAAAAGAGCTCAAAAGACCAATCAACACCCATTTTTGTCACCAAAACTTGACCGGTTGCAACACAAACATCGAACTGCCACATGCTTTCTATCAATCAAAATGAGAACAAAACCCAAATCCATGTTAAGAATTAAAAGACTTTCCCTTTATAAAATCATCAATAAATATTTTATTCAGTGTAAAAACCAACCATATTTTTTAGACAAAGATCAAATTAATCACCAAAAAACAAGATAAAAAACAAACCTTTGCAATCCAATCAACAGCTTCCTTTCTAACCCTCGGGTCCAAGTCTCCACCTTTAAGCCTCATCAGGTAATCCGACGAAGGCAAATGCTGACACTCTTTCTCAACCATCAGACCCAAACACTCCTCACCCTGCATTGGCAACATTATCAACCCATCACCGTGGCCAAAGCTCTTGTCTTGACGACGATTCCTATGATGCCACGATTCCTCAAACTCCTCCACCAACGTGGTACTACCACAACAATCGTTATCATCGAAAATACTATCGTTGTCCTCTGCACAAAGAAGGCTTGAAAGCGCACTATCAAAACTTGGTGCCATCAAACACCAATAACCTTTCCCTTCTATAGTTTTCTAAGCCACAAAGCTCATCAAACAGGAAATGAGGACTAAAGCTCGAGTCTTTATGGCTGTTTGTGTGACTATATACTGAAAGTTGAAACAAAGAAGTGGTTTTTTTCTGTGTCAATGAATTGAAGAACAAAGAAATGGCCTTTTTAATCAATCAATCCAATAAAAGAACAAAGAATGGAACTTGAAAAACACATTCAACTCTGTCTCTCCCTCTCACTGAAGAGTTGGGTGCTGAAAACACTGCTTGAAGCAGAGGGGGGTTATAAAGCGAACGAGTGCCTCTTTTAGGGTAAAAGGCAGAGAGAGAGAGAGAGAGTGAGGGGTCCAATTTGATATGAGAAAAATCCGCTGAAAATACACAGAGAGAAGGGCAATACAAAGAAAAAAGTTTTGTAAATAGAAAGAAAGAGAGTCTGAAAAATGCATTGCATTGTCCTAGGCACCCATTGATGGGGTGTACGTGGAAGCAAGTAATGGTTGGGTACAGTTTTCATATTATTTTAATTTCATTTAGTTAATTATACTTCTTTTTTTACTTTCTGAAATGATTTATAAACTGCATCTTGATGGAGAAATTACTTCCTACAATCTTTGAAAAGTTAGTTGTTACAGGAAATTTTATTTTTGCAGAAGATTTAACAATATTAAAGAGTATAATTTTTTATTTTATATTTATAATTTAATTTTTTGAAAATAATTTTTAATAATATTATTTTATAATTTTTTGTATTTATGGTATAAATTAATATTTTTGTTAAAAAAATTAATAATGTGGTACTAATAACGTGATGATGTGACCGTTAATTTTTAAGTAATACTTATTACTCTGTTAGTATCATGTAATTAATAATTTTTTTAATAAAAATATCAAGTCATATAATAAATACAAAAAATTATAAAAATAATAATATTAAAAATATATTTTTAAACAAATTATAAGTATAAAAATGTGTAAAATTATGGTATTTAATGTTAGGGAGGCTTTGCAGAAGTTTGAAGTATGCATTGCATCAAATCCGTCCTCATCAAACTGTTCTGATTGCTAAATAAAAAATATCTCTTTTTCTTTTTTGTTTCCATTAAGTTTTCTTCTACTGAAAAAAGCAGAGTCGTTGACACAATTTTGGAATTTGCATAGCTGTTATGCAATCATAACAAGTTTTTGTTTTGGCTCGCAATATTTGATGACAGATTACTGTATTTTGGTAGATTTTACAAAATTAATGTGGTGAAAAGGGCAAAAAAAAACAAAGGACTGCATTCCAAATTGCTGGGTTTTGTTGGTTATAGATCTGGATTCATATATTCACTTCCCTTACAAAATTTCTTATTTAATTTCGATATTTTCTCATTGATTTATGCCAAATATTTCGAGGAAAAAATCATTATTTGTGATTTACCCGCCAAAAGAGGGGAAAGATTAGACAGTGAGGGCAGAAGTGTAAATAGGCCGTGGCCGTAAGTTTGTCCTTATCTTCCCATGCTGACACTTGTCCATTCTTCGTTGTTTCACACCCTAGAACCCTTTCCTTCCTCAAATTACTATTAGGACACTACTTTTTCTCTCAATTCTGGCTTCTTCTTATTCCATGCATTAATTTTTTTTGTCTCCTACTTTTCAAATAACAAATCTGTTTTTGGAATATGAAATAATATTTGTTTGTGTTAGATTGTAGATTTACTAAATTAAAAAAATATTTTTAATTATTAAAATATATAGGATGTGCAATATACAAAAATGATATATCAGAAAAAAAATTTGACTAAGTACAAATCAAATGTACCTTTGTTGTGGTGCAAAAACAACAAATTTAATTTTCATATATACATATACTTACTTAAAAAATATTAAAAAAATGGCTAAGCATTACATTAGGATTTGAGTAAAAAAATTTCACAAAATACACCACCATTTCTAGCGACATATGGTTGGTTTAGCAAAATACACCACAATTCAAGACTTCAAGTTCTGGATTCGAGGCATCCGGAAAAAAAAAAGAGTCCAAGTTTACGTAATCAGATAAAAATCATCATTTCAGGAGTATCACAATGTGCATGGACTATAAGAGGCATCAACCACGTTCACATTTATTATCCAACATAATTAATTTTTTTCTATTTATAAATGTATGCTTTTGGTTGGATTGATTTAGTTTGACAGGCTAATTAAGAGTTTTGTTTTTAGAGCGTTCAATTCATTAAATTTGTTCGGCTAAAATGTGGTTGTGATTCGCCTTATTTTTATGAACTTTCTCCACGTCAATATCACGGCAATACTAATAAAAGTCATAAATTGTGACAGCAATCATTATTATTTTTTCTAAAACTTTGACTTGATCACTTCATTAGTATGTTTCTTTCCATCAATGGAGGTTTCTACGAAGTTTTTGGAAATGTTTGGGAAAATTAACCATAAATCTAAATTTGATCGCTAAATTTTTCGTATCTCAAATATTTATAATCGTATTCTCGATCTCTTAATGGTATTATTCTGGTATCAGATAATGATGCTGAAAACAATTACAAAATTAAAATACAAAACTGTTTTCGTATCTGACTTAGAAAGTTAAAAAATCAGGCCTGCAGTGTCAAATTGATGATCGTCAGGGTCTGAGTGTTGATAGTTAGTTCATGCAATTTTTAATCCATATATTGTAGACCAAGTTTTATTCCTCTCAAGACTTTGTTAAATATTCGCATCCTTCCACATGTGTCCCTCTCAAATGGTCTAATATTTTAGAATTCACTGCAAATCAAGAAGATATTTGAAAGTTCATTGGTTCTATCACTGATTAATCTGATACCCAGCTAGTTACTATTACATATATTCATTATTAACTTCTCCAAAACCTTGATCATGTACAAAACTAAGTTTTAATTATGTCAGATTATCCTTGGCAAATCGTTTTTGTTATCTTACTTATAGCTCTTGAAAGAAATTAAACTGTCAATTTTTCTCAAAGACATTAATTATTATAGATAATATCTTTTATTAACAATTGTTAGACTCACTCAACCAGAGTGTTATATTTGTCATTGACTAGCAGAAAACTCTTAACCTCAATTTTCAGACGATGTGATAATGTGACACATCAATACTAAATACGATAGTATTCCATTAAACTACAAATTCATATGTAAATCTATTATATTGTATGGATCGAAGAGAATCAATAATTTACAAGGAAACAATAGTAAGGCATGTAAGTCGTTGTAATGACACGTCACTCAAACGAACCAATCAGATAGTCCCCGGGCCAAAAAGGTCAAATTCAATGATGAAATTAGAAATCTTCTCCAAAATCTATGGTGTGGAAATTAAAGGGCTGTCTTTTTATGGACCAAAGAATCACAAAAAGCCAAATCCTTTTGCTTTATTTTTCACTTTGGACCGTCTCTCTTTGTAAAATCTGGAAAGTACAATTTTCTTCCTAACACACAGTAATTGCTGACTGCAATTGACATGGACTGATATGACGACCAATTAGGGTAGACAAGTAAGTTTTCAGGGTTAGTGGAGGGATTAACACAAAACAAACATGTCTAATTAGCCAAATCGTTGTCGGTCTTCAACAATTGCCATCATTTTTTTTTGCCAAACAATTGCCATCATTTTGTACTTAGGAATGGTGAGAAAATAGATTTGAATGACTTCTGTAAGTGCAAGTCATCAACTTTTATGGGTCATTTTGCTAACATTTTACGAACATTTGGTCATAAGGTTTCATTTGGCTTCATTTAGATTCCCCTCGACAAGGTGTTTGATGAGTTGAATCCTATGGTTTACCATTTTTTGATCCGTTATAGCGCCAAGAATTTGGTATTGGAGTCAATATGATGTTCATTAAGGGTCAAGATTTCCCTTTTTGTTCCCTATTGAGCATGACGAGGTCACATCACTAGTGAGAGATGATGTGGAGTTTGTTGAAGACGTGCTTATCATGAAAAAAAATAATGTATGCTTATAGATATTAAGATCATGAAGATTTACGAGTAGAAAAGTTCTATTTATTACACTTCAATTATCTTTTTTCGGACTAATAAACTTGTAATTTATTGGTATAAAACTCCAACTTCAGTACTAAATAATGATAAATTTTATCTTTCCAGCTACTAATTATGGTTAATTTGATTAAATGTTCAAATGATTGAATGAGTGCGTTATGAATTTTAATATTTAGACATTAATTCCTCTTATAATAAAAATAAAAAATAAAAAAGCGTTAAGAAACAAAAAATCGATTTTGATAAGCTATAAGCGATCGATATTTATTGTGGTTCATAGTTCTTGGAATTTAACTTAATTTACTGGTTGAATACGCATGATCAACGAAACCTAACGTTAAAAAATGGAGATGGATACGGTTAAAACTTAGGATGCTTTCTTGTTACGTTGTTGGACACATGCTTAAAAATTTTGGTTCTAAAGAAACTTTAGGGACACAAATTTCTAACACTTTTTCATATCAGAATATGCTCTTCCTTTTCTTGCTTTGAATTTTACCTTTAGTTTTCATGGCTTTTGCAGTTTTCACTCTCATAAATTCTATTTTTCTGATAAAAAGAAAAAAATTGCATCACTTTGTTGCCCATATGGCGATTCACTCCTTTGTCAGTTTTTGTGGTAATCTTAATATTTCTTTCTTAAATACGAGTCTGATCTAGAAGCACGAGTGAAGTTGATCGCTTAACACTTTTATTTTATTTATTTATTTATTTTCTTTTTTATTTTTGTTGGTCCAAATTCAATAAAGATAAAAAAGACTTGTTCAAGCATGCTCGGTTTGAGATCTGAGCTTTACAAAGTGTCATTCACATATAAATTTACGTTTATATTTTTTAAACTAATCGGTTAGTTTTTTTTTTATTTCTCTTTTTACTGCTGCAAACCCAAAGCTTGCAGATTCAACGTCTGACTGAGTCTCTTTCTAACACGCAACAACCTCAAATATAGAAAACAATTTCAGACACAACCTCGCATTAGATCACATAATGTTAGATTCCCCTTGTTTATGTTTACACATCTTTGCTTGGTTGAATTGAAATTTTGAACTTTGGTTATCAAGAAAAAAATTGCTACCAAGATATTGTCACCAATGCCATTAAAGAATGCCATTTCTCACACTTTTAATTAGTTTTGGTTCGGATTTTAATCACATGATGCTAATTATATTTGTCATACTTAATTATCCTCTTAATTTGTTTATGGAATTTTATTTAACCATAACAAAAAGGATACATAGATTATATTACAAGTTGTTACTTAGTTCAATGATTATATTATCGAAAAAATACTCTCAATTTCTAATAAACTTACAATCGTGTCGAGAGTTTGATTTTCCAAAAATATTTTAAAAAAGGCTAATTATTCTAATGAACAGCATTAACTATACATGATTACTGTATATATCCGAATTCTGGAATGTATTCTGAAACAATTCAATAAACCAAGAGAAAATATTGCTTATTGGGTTGGTTGCTAAACCTTAAGGGTAATGGGGGCTATAACATGCCACGTGGGCATCTACTTCCAAAGGGGAGTGGATGACCAGTAACATCCCGCTCAATTGGTGCCACTTGATAGTAGCAACAGTCATTTGATCGTTGCTGCACTTTTTTTAAAAAAAAATTTTGTTTTTTACCGTTGGATTTTTTTAAAAAAATTCATCTATAAATAACCCTCTTTTACATACAATCTCGCACTCATTTTCAATCACTTTTCTCTCTTCTTCTACAAAAAAAAAAATACAAACTCAATTGCAATTGTTCCTTTTTTTTTCAAATGGATCCAAATGAAAATCAATTTTTTCCCCAAAATCCAAATTCAAACAACACTCCAAATTATCAAAACCATCCATATAGTTTTTGCCCACCTAATTTTCCAAATTTTGTAAACCTACCATACTCATTATATCCACAAAATTTTTCTCCCTTTCCACCCTCTCAAAGTTCTCAAATTTGCCCAATTTTCCATCATATCCATATTTTTCTCCACGTAATTTTCACAATCAAATTTGTAAAAATATTAGGTATCCATGTTGTCCACCAAATCTCCCAACTAGTCCACCATTAGATGTGACATCTCGTACTTCAAATACCTGTGATCTATGCTCATTTTCTGATTCTCAAAATCCCTCCATATTCGTTCCACCACAAATGAAGAATTTTAATTTGAATGCACCTCGCAATGTAGATGTGGTTGAAAAGCATCAAGCATGGACACCAGAATACGATCGAATGCTCGTAAAAGCTTGGACTACTATTTCAAGCGATAGTGTCGTGGGAAATGATCAAAACCTGAAGGCTTTTTGGAGGAGGATTGCTAATTATTTCAACAAGCACAGAAAATCCGGTCTAGAGAGAACACGTACAAGCGTGAAACAACATTGGTATTGGTTGCTCCTGCAGGTTAATAAATTTAACCAATTGTACAATTGATTGTTGGGTGAGCATCGAAGTGGTTAGAGCGACGACCAAATTAAGCAGCATGCTCGTGAACTATATTATCAAAGTCGAGGAAAACATTTTACTCACGAGCACGTTTGGGTGATGGTGAAGGATGATCCGAAGTGGAAGCCAGTGATAGCTATCTCCAGATCAACTAAAAGGACCAAAAATACTGAAAGTTGTGCATACACAAGTTCTTCCAATGCCAACACAAGTGAAGATGTCGAGGTTGATGAAGTCGAAGTTCGTCCAATAGATCAAAAAGCAGTTAAAGACAAAGCGAAGAGGAAGCGGAAAGCGAAGGACATGGGAGATACCTTCGCCAATGTTCGGGCCGAAAGGTGGGATACATGGAACACCAAGATTGACAACAAAAACAAGATTGGTGAAAATTTAACGGAGCTCGCTGCATTTGATTTACTATTGAGGGACGTTTCGATCATGGATTCCGAGCAACTTGTGGACCACAAAAAAATTTGTGATATTATTCAAAAAAAATATGGCTTTCAGTAATATATTTTAAGGTGTTGTATTTTAATATAGTGTTGTATTGTATTATTTTGATGTGGAGTATTAGTAATGTATTTTAATTTTAATGTCGTGTTATATTGCATTATTTTAAATGATGTATTAATGTATTGCTAAGTTTTAATTAATATAATGTATTTTTATTTTATGTAGAAAACTCTTTTTTAACAAATCCCTGCCATAAATTTTTTTTATCGAAAATACATTTAAATTAAAATTTTAAAATATATTTTATCTTAAAATAATGTATAAAATTAGTATGTTAAATATATGTATTTATTGTAAATTATATATTTGTAAATAATATAAATAAATAGTGATGCAATTATGTGATCCATTGTTGAGTATAAAGAAGAGTACAATGATAGTAGAGAGAGTTTAATAAAAAATTGATATAACATGACAATCATTCTTATAATGGGCATAACCATAACAAATACCCTAATAAATGATAGTAATAAAAACAAACAATTTCGTTTTTGTCTACCGAGTTGAACCAAAGTTCTTGAGATTCACCCTCTTAATATTTTAACTCACACACCTCAATTCTTTAACATGAAGAATGAGTTTACCAGTAAAACAAGATCAGTAGATCACAACAGGATTGAAATGAAATCTTATTATTATTATTAACATTTTATAAAGACCTTGAATTTGTAACAAAAATTGTTTTTTGGGTCATCTAGGCATGTGCAACACCTCCCAACACCGTGATCCGCCATGAAAAGCATCCAGAACATCCGCCGTATCTCTTGCGTCTCCACTATTAAACACCGGCCACCATCTCCGTTACAAAATAGAAATAGCAAAAAAACGTGGACCAATGTCGGTTCGACACGGATGCATCTTCTGCTTACTCTTGTATTTTTCTAGTATTAATTATTGCTGGTATTTTTGGTCCCCCACATTAGTGTTAATAACCAAGTAATTAGTATATGTTAAACAGAACTTGAGCTGGCAAAGTCGTGGTCTTGCCTTGGCCTAATCCATGTTTTCATAAAAGTTCAACAAATGTGTTAGACCATTTTTTTTTTGGTTTTGCCTTTAGGGATTCTTAAGTCCGAGCATGTAGGACTGTAAACAAACCAAGCTGCTCG
>CAODLS010440945.1:0-12771 GCA_948243855.1 Flueggea neowawraea | reverse complement strand
CAGTTACTTAATTTGAGAGGGTGGTTACTTAATTGTAGCTCTAAAAGTTACTTAATTTTGAATGTCGTTACTTAATTTAGGCACCGATTACTTAATTTTAATCGGTTACTTAATTTTGTGATAAATTAAGTAGCTATGGTTGTTATTTAATTGTTGCTGAAATTATTTAATTTAAGTCTCAGTTACTTAATTTACTAAAAGAGTCCTTATTAAAGACTATTTTTAGAAGTCTTCATTGTAATAATACCCAAAATCGGATTGCAAAGTTAAGAAAAACAAAACTATCACTCGAAAATAACTTCATAAAATCACTGAACAAGAAGATCCGATTGACCTACATGTACCCTGGTCAATTTAAATATCCATTCTACTTATTATTAATTACTGATTCTAAGTGATTGATCAATTATTATCAAACACATCATGCAACTACATTGTGGAGCTATTACACTAATCCAAAATATGTAAGAAAATAAAAGAAGAGTTATAGACAAGTGGCACTCACCACTCAGTGGAGATAATCTTAGTAAGCAGCAACAATACTTAGATAAGAGACTCCTTTAAACTTTAAGGGAAATATTATAGTGATGTGCCCTAGCTTAATAAGATAAAAAAAAAATTGCATTGGTACATTTTATTTGGTATATGAGGCATTTCCAATTGTTATTTAATCATGTTAATTTTAAGAGTACTTTAACTTGATAATAGAGTCCATGAATGGTCAATTACATCTTATGTCATCAAGTGCATGATTTGATAGTAAAACCTCAAGCTTAAAATAATACTTTCAAAATTATCGGTAGTCACTCGTTATTATGAGAATGATGATGAATGAAGACATATACTTTGATTGATTATCATGTTTTACTGGTCATGGATATGTGATATTATTCTAAGAATAGATATATGTTAAGAACATGGCGTTGGACTATTCTATTACGAGAAGTACTACATTGACTAATGTCGTAAATACTTCTCATTGCAGTAGTGATATTTGAGTCATTCGACCTAAATTCACAATAGACATGAGAAATTATTTGTATTGACATAGTTCAACATCATCTTTAACAATATGTTAATATGGACTATGGTTGGACATATGATTGATCATGTTGGGGAAGGTGAATGACACTGAAAGAATTTTTCCCCTTATATTTGAGAGATATCTCTTTACTATTTGATAAGTAAAACTATTACAATATATGAACATGCTCGAATGAGTTGATAGGAGTTATCATTGTCATTTGTTAAGCCATTCTACTAATTAAGAAACAATAAAATTTTGATTAATCTATAAAAGGATGATATAATCCATGTGACATGACCCAAAAAAAGACCGTGGCCGGTGTACGAGGCGAACTGTCTAAACAAGCCCCGCCCATCTTATACAAGCCTCAGAGTACAAAACTTATACCCAAAAGCCATTTATTAATAAACAACATATTAATCAAATTACAACAGTTTAATAACTAAAAGTTTAAAAATAATATTCTTAAATAATAAAAATAAAATATTATTATAATATCGAAATACAAAATAAATAGTTATAAGTCAAATTATTTAAAGATTAAATGATAACAAATATAGAACCATAACCTACAAATAATCTAGTGTGGTGCTTCTAACAAAACAGATAATCTAGGACTCGAATAATAGGGCACTCACTGCTGACAAGAACGTCTCACTGGGCGCGAAGTATCAAATAATTGTTATCAACATAACCTGAAAAATAACTTTTAGAAACGAAAAAAGAAAGAAAAATAAGGGGGTTAGAACCCAGTGAGATATAATACTCCAGATTGCCTCTTACATGCCTCACAGAGACCGTTTTAAAAACATTTCAAAAAATACCACATACACGTATACATTGTATACTATTAGTATACACTCGTATTTCTACAAATAATAATTCAGAAATTTCTTTCGAAATTCTTCACAAAACAAAACTGACAACAAATAGTCAAATGAATTAAATAAATAAATCAAATCAAATATTTATTATGAAAATATTTACTACATAACAAAACATTTAAAAACTGATAAAACCAAAATCAACGCAAAAGTTAAATAAATACAATTTCAAATATATAATAATTTTCAGAATACATTTGCCAAAATATTTCAACTAGAGTAAACATCATATAGTCAGACAATATGTTTATATCAAATATATATATATAATTAGACAACGAGACAAGAATCATATTTCAAATCATAAGTGGACTACTGGCACCAAATAAATCAACTCACATGTGTTTGCGCTGAAACATATGGTTACCATCTTACCCTAGTAACTGAGTCTTCACAATGGTATACTAATGACAACGGTTATTTAATATATATATATATATATATCAGAAATAAGAATTGGATTATAGAACAAAATATTAATATCAGAAAATATATTGATATTCAGACAGAAAATGTATTACAAAAAATATGTCTAATTTCAAAAAATCAGAATACTTATTACAGAAATATGTTAAAAATACAGAACAAAATATTTATTATGCATTTCATAATAAATATCAAAACAAAATATTTATTTCAAAATATACTTAAATTTGAACAGAAATATTAATTCAAAACAGAACATTTATTCCATAAAATAAAATAAATTTCATAACCTTAACACACATATAAGTATGTATATGCATATTTTACACTTAGTCCCGATCTTTGCTTCTTCTTTTATTCTTTTAATCCCTCACTTATCTTCCTCATACATATATCCCCGAATAAGTCATGAATTAACTCATAGATCTAAATTAAATCTGGCAAGTCATTGCAGAAAGGGCTTGCAAGATTGTTAGCATTGGAGACATTTGGCTAGTATCCAACATTGGATGCAGATTGTTACTGAAAAATGTTAGGCATATTCCAGATATTCGATTTCACTTGATTTCCACTATAGTACTTGATAATGAGCATTACTCCAATTGATTTACTAATGGTGAATGAAAGCTTAGCAAGGGCTCTCTTGTCGCTGCTAGAGGTAAGAAAGAAGGTTTATATAAGGGACTAGTTCAAGTGTCTAAGGGGGATGTAAATGTAGTTGAAGAATCCTTTAGTGATCTTTGGCATATACGACTTGGCCACATGAGTGAGAAAGGCATTAGCATTCTTGCTAAGAAGAACAACATCCCATTGAAAGGTACGCTGCTGAATACATGTTCTGATTGTTTTATTGGAAAACAACATCGGATTTCATTTAAACATTCTCCCTCTGGTAGAAAATCTCATATTTTAAATTTGATTCACATTGACCTATGGACCATGAAAGCTACAACCCTTTGTGGTGCTTTATACTTTGTTCGTTTTATTGATGATCATTCTAGGAAAGTGTGGACTTTTGCTTTAAAGACAAAAGACCAAGTGCTTGACGTATTCAAGAATTTCATGCTAGTGTTGAAAGAAAAAATGGAAGGTAGTTAAAAACAGTGAGAGCAGATAATGGTGGTGAGTACAGAGGTCATTTCGAGAAGTACTACATATATCACAATATCCGGCTTGATAAGACAGTGCCTAAGACACTTCAACATAATGGAGTTGTAGAGAGAATGAAATACACCATGTTTAGAAAGTTAGATGCATGTTGTCTTATGCAAAATTGTCTAAAGGCGTTTTGGGGTGAAGCAATGATGACTACAGGAGACTTGATCAACCTTTTTCCTTCTACAAATTTTGATAGGGAGGTTCCTGAAAAGGTGTGGAAGGGAAAGAAGTCTCATATTGTCATTTGAGAGTTTTTGGTTGCAGAGCATTTGTTCACATCCCAAAAGATGAGAAAGCCAAGCTTGACATTAAAACAAAACAATATGTCTTCCTGGGTATGGAGATGAGGAGTTTGGGTACAGGCTGTGGGATTCAGCAAAAAAAAATGTTAAAAGCCGAAATATGGCATTTCTTGAAGATCAAACAATAGAAGATTTCGAGAAACCAATGAAGTCAAAACCAACTCTAATATATGCCATGGAACCAAAGCTCTCCAAGGAGAATGTGAATGACAAGAGAGATATAAAGGGAGATGACAGAGAAAATGATGAGCTCATTGATGATCCTGCAGAACAAACCTTATTAGAACTACCAATTCAGCCTGAGTTGAGAAGATCATCCAGGAAGTCTAAGACTTCCACAAGACATCCTAAAGCTGAGTATGTATTGCTTATAGAGAATGGAGAACCTCAAACCTATGATGAGGTCTTGAGGAGTGAAAATAAGAATGAATGGTTGAAATCCATGGAAGAAAAGATGAATTCTTTGCATGAGAACCATACTTATGAGGGAGTGGAGTTGCCCAAAGGCAAAAGAACCTTGAAGAACAAATGGGTTCACATAATGAAAAGAGATGCAAAAACCTCAAAGCCAAAGCTCAAGTCAAGAATAGTTGTGAATTGTTTGGTCAAAAGAAAGGGGTTGATTTTGATGAAATCTTTTCACCTGTGGTAAAAATGTCTTCAATCCGAGTTGTAATTGGTTTAGCAGCATCTATAGATTTAGAGATTGATCAAATGGATGTGAAGACAACATTCTTTCATGGTGATTTGGACGAGGAAATTTACATGGAGCAGCAAGAAGAGTTCGTTGTCAAGGGCAAGCATCATTTAGTATGCAAGTTTAAAATGAGTTTGTATGGGCTCAAGCAAGCGCCTAGACAATAATACAAAAAGTTTGAATCCCTCATGACTGACCATTTGTACAGTAAGGCCACTTCTACTCATTGTGCATTTCTGAAGAAATTTGATGATGGTGATTTCCTTATTCTCTTGCTATATGTAGATGACATGTTAAGTGAAGAATTGTTGTTGTTGATTTCTAGCTTGGCCTAGAAATACTTGTTGTGTAACCCATTATTTTGATATAGTGGAAGTTTATTGGTGGCTGCGAGCCCGTGGTTTTTCCCTTCATACTAAAGGGTTTTCCACATAAAAAATTCTTGTGTTTTTGTGGTGTGCTTGCTTGGCTTACTAGTGTTTGATTTATTGCCTATTTATTTTTGTACAAGGTGGGAAGTGTTTAAGTTGTGGGTATTTGTAGTCTATCTTCTCAACAATTATGACATACTTTGTATGAGATTGATTATTAATCCAATTTTTTTTCCCTTTATTCTATATGTTATCAAACTCACATTGATCAAGACCAAACTTGTAACAATTTGGCTAAGCAGCTATGATTGGTATGTAGGTGGAAGAGAATCAGTAGCCAATTCGTCTATTATAAACCTTAGATGTCAAAACAAAATACCCAAAAGACTTTGTGTTTCAAATTATTTATTGAATTAAATATTAATCCAGTTAAAGGTTTATTGGCTTTAACAAAATATATTTCCGACAATACATAAATTAATTAATTTCCAAATATATGATATTATATCAACTCCTGAACTTTTTTTTTATTTAAAAAAAGGATTTGGAATGAGTGGAGTAGCTCTCCCTCTTAGGCACTGCAGACACCCATAAATAAGAGCAACTCTCCCATCTTTGTACATTTTATAAAAATGCATCACAGATTTATAAAAATTTGAACTCGGGTGGTTGTTTAAAGGATTCAAAGTTTCATCCATTTAGATAAACGAACGTTAGTACTTTTGAACTTAATTTATGCAAACAAGTATTTCTTTAGTAACTAAGTAAAGTCCCTTAGACATATATTCGCCTAATGTTTGACGCATATGTCATCTGCTTGTATGTTGGAAATTCTACTAACCATAGAATGCAATAATATTAATGCATTATCAACAATATTCAACGATGAACATTTAGAAATAGTATTGAATACAGGAACATATTATTTAATGGACACCGTCTTTTTAATCATAAAAAAATAATACATATAAGACAAGCAAGCAGTCACGTAGCTTTCAATATTTTATTCATGAACATAAACTAATGTTTTGGTGCAATTCTCTTTAACGAGAGGACACAAACACTCACAACACAAGCTTTAATTTAGTGGCATTAAAGTCTTTTTTGCATTACATGATTAAGAGTTTGATTTCTTCTGGCAAAGATATTCTCCAATAGTTTCTGCCATCAATGTTAGTTGCTTGGTGGAGATAAGAGAAGCAAGTTTGGCTTTTGAATCATCTATTTCATACTCTATTGTATTTCTGATGGTTGCTAACTCGGCATCTTTCTCAAGAATCTCCAAGCGAATCCTACAAAGATCAAAACCAAGAGCTTTGAACCCTCCTTCTATCACTTCTGTTTCCTTCACTCGCAGTTCATCATCCATCTTTATAAAGATTTCTTTCATGTACCCAATTCCAGGCGTTCCTAACATATAAAATAATTGAATTTCAGAATTATTGGTGACACAATTTTTTCAAAAAAATGGTTGTAAAGAACTTAAAAAACGTATTAATCAATTAAACCTAAGAAATTTCATCAAGAAAAGAAAAAATCTAAGAAATTGAAATTGCGAGAACTACAATTTAAACAACCATAGATATTGGAGATTTAGTATGCCAGAGCTGATTCCTTTTGAATTTAAGCTAAAGGACAACTTGTTAATTAGTAAAACAAAATGGAAAATCAAATTTTGATTTAACAGAGTAACAATGTTTATAAATTTGATCATTGATGATATAATTTATCCCAAGTGTCATAATTTTCTCAAATAATTAGTGTTTGGTTTAGAAAATAATTTTTGTTTTTTATTTTCTATTCTATTTCTGTGGAACCCTTGTTTTTCACAGAAAATAAGTAGAAAATTGAGTTTAAGCAAATTTTTTAGTTTGTTAAGTGTGTTAATTTTCTGTAGAAACCCTTGTTTACCACAAGAAAAATGGAAATTAGGTTCAAGCAACTATTTTAGTTTTTTTGTTTCCATTTTCCAATTTTTAGAGAATTTTTCCAAAAAAAAGACATTTCTCAACTAAATAAGTCCTTAATTTTTATGAAACTATGCATATTCAGTGTTATATTGTTGTTAATTTTTTGGCAAAAAAAATATTGTTGTTAATTTTGATGTAACTTGTGAATATATAATCGAATTTTCCACAAACTGTGGTAGTTGTATCTCAGATTTATCTCAATTATCTGCAAATTAAATGCTATCTTTTCAAAGACATTTGTCGCATGTAAAATTCAAACATATCAATAGACTTATAATGTATTGGTACTAAAATTAATTTCAATATTAAAAATTTATAAAATTGATTATTATTGAGAACAAATAAAAATAACTTATTAAATTCAAACAAATAATTGTGGCTTCATGACACTACATCATGTCTAAAGTCGGCACGCTGTGGAAGAGACTAAGCCATCACTTGGTTGTTAGTGAGTGCATTTGGAAGTGAAGTTCTAAAGTAGCGATGACTCTTCAAAAAAAGAAAAAGTAGCGATGAAATCACACCTGATTATTTGAAAGGCATTGAAAAGTCAAAAGAAATTTCAAGTTCATTTAAATATTTTACTTCTTTAGTTTCTCAAAAATTTTGTTACTGATTGAAAAATCAGCAACTTGTAGTTTCTAAGTGAATTTTAGTATCATAAGACCAAAATACTCTCAACTAACATAAAATAAAAAAAAATACATTCTATATTATATTGCCACATAACACAAAAAAATTAATTTTTTTGCAAAGTACTCCTTATTCTTTAATTGTTATTTTATTTATTTTCCCCATATGTTGATTATTTTGATGAATTAACTAATTTTATAAAAATAATAATTATGGACTTGTTTTAGACTTGGATGTTTTGATATTATATTTAAAGTTACAATATAAACATTTTAATCACTCAGAACTTATTTTATTTAACTCAAAATTATTTTGTCATTTTTTATATATGAAAATAAAGACCTTCAAATTAATAATAAAGGTATTATTGTAATTTCAAAACTACTTATTAGGAAATTATCATTTTAACCAAATAACATTTTGTAAGAAAGTTGTAATAGTATAAAATTAACAAGTTAATCAAACATGAAAAACTACAACTGTCACAGTAAGAAAATTCTCTACAAATATAAATTCTTTGAAATTAACTTCTTTATAAATTAAACTATCGAACCAAATAAGAACCACAAGGACTACAGAAAAGAAGATATTACATGGAGGCTTAATATGGGAAACAAAGCGGGCATCCGGTGAAAATGGGTCATTGGATTGGACTCCACTTTTTCACGAAAATAATTGTTAAATGGAGTATCTTTCTATTCGTTTATAATCTATAATTAACTTAAAAAGGTGACAATTACTTTAAAATTAGCTTCTTCCTTAACTAAAAATCTTGGTCTAAACTAAAAACAAAAATTGGGTGTGGTGTGGTATGTTGGCAATCAGCTTCTTTCTTAATTAAAAATCTCGATCTCTTAATTTCAATATTGATTACTAGTTATGATGAAACATGGGTAAAAAACTCATTAAATGCATTTAACTCCGAGTTGTAACGGAAAATGTTACAACTGTTATCAATTGAAAACGTTACCAAATATTGATACTTAGTCACTAGTCTTTGCACTATAAATAGACATGGGAGTCAACTTGTTGAGGTATGCTTTACTCTCCACACATATTTACACTCTGTCAAAATCTCTACTGACTTGAGCGTCGGAGACTCCACAGGGAGCATCCCGACCTCATCGTGTTCTGTATTTTTAGGTCTCGAGATAACGTTCACGATTTTCAAGTGTTCAAGTGTTCTAGTTCTCTTATTATTGTTGTTCATTTTCTGAGACAATAACAATTGGCACCGTCTGTGGAAAATTTGAACGAAAAGCCTTATTCACCGATGTTCGAGAAGAAGTATATCAATATCTTATGCAACACTCACCATGGTGCAAACACATTCAAACCAAGCCGGACATCCCAAGGAAGATGCGCGGAGAGTTAGTGCTGGAGCGGGAGCCTCGAGAACTGTCATCCCTACTGATCCACTCGCTGACTACAAGGTGCTGAGCAGACAGAACGAAGAGAACTATAAAGCCTTGGGCGAGATGGAGATTTTGCTCCAGCAACTTCTTCCACAGGCACATCTTCCACCCATGTTGCATGCTTATGCCCAAAGTGGTCAGAGTGGAGGAGTACTAGAAAAACATGGTGCTCCTCAGCAGAGTCATTGTTATCCTATACAAGAGCCCGAGCAATCGAATCCTCCACCTCGTCAAGAGCACCTCGACGTTCTTGTCCCCAGAGCACGTGTTGAGATCAAAATAGATCACTACATCGATGTAGTGGAGAGAACCTGTAGGGGAAACATGAGTTCCTCCGAAGAAGGTTGAAGTGGAGCCTCAGTCTTCGATGAGTGTTCAGGAAGCGGCGGACGTGAGGAAGATGATCGAGGAAGTCCTCGAGAAGAAGAAGTTGATCCCCGCGGAGGAGGAGCAACAGAAGGCAAAAGCTCCATTCACTAAAGAGATAATGGGAAAACCACTTCCTCCAAAGTTCAAGATGCCCTCGCTACCGACTTTCTCAGGAAAGGAGGACCGGTACGAGCATGTTCAAAACTATGAAGCCATCATGACGCTTCATGGATGGGAGGATGCCGTCATATGTCGTACGTTCCCAATCACACTAAAGGATCATGCTCGGTCATGGTTTAACAGACTGAATGAGGCATCTCTTTCCTGTTTTGATCAGTTAAGGAAAGGGTTCATCAATTCCTTCATCATTAATAGCAATCGTAAGAAGGATGCTACGTATCTATTGAGCATGAGGCAGAGTGAGAAGGAGAATCTGCCACAATACGTGGATAGATTTAGGAATGCCACTCTTGAAGTCCATGATCTACAACCTAGAGTAGCGGTGGTTGCGATGTTGCAAGTGACACGATTGGTGCAGCTACAGGAGTCATTGTCTCTTGACCAGCCGAAAACTTTGGATGACGTCTTCGTGCAAGCCAACAAGTATATCCTGTAGGCTGAGGTCATGAAGATTGTGGGAACTAAGGAAGACAAAGAGAAGAAAAGGAGGGAGCGAGAAGCTCAAGAGGAACCGAACAGAAAGAAAGAAATGTCGGGAGACTTGAGAGCACACTTTAGTTCCCACTTCGAGAAGTACACACCATTGAATGAGTCGAGGTCAACGATCTTAGCGTCGATAGAGGGGTCTGGACTCATATCCTTTCCCCCAAGAACTTAAGGGCCTATAGGAAAAAATGTGGATGCCTACTGCCGGTACCACAATGCAAGTGGACGCTCTACGGACAAGTGTCAAGAACTAAAGAATAAAATTTAAAACTTGGTTCAAGGTGGCACTTGGACCAATTTGTTGATGATGAAGCATTGACAAGTGAGTCGAGCAATGAAACAAGGCATTGAATGATGATCAAAGAAGTGATCAACATGTGGCTAACTAGGCATGTTGCCACTAGAGATGTCACACTTTGTCCCTTGAGTATACTTTAGATGGTGGTAAAAATTTGAATACTTTAAGTTTTTGTTGATTTTTCTCGTGTAATTTTTTTTAGAGAATATCATTCTTCTCCTACATGTATAAATAACTACTATTGTGAATGAAGAATAGGTTAAGGCAAGAAGAGTGCTTGGCCACACGGAATAGAAAAGCTTGCCAGTAATCGGGCTCTCAAGTGGCAAACAACTAAACCGTCAGTAGAAAAGCATGCGAGTAATCGGGCTCTCATGTGATGAAAACGTAAAGTGAGTAGAAAAGTTTACGAGAAATCGGGCTCTCACGTAACAAACATATGAGTAGAAAATCTTGCAGGAAACTGAGCTCTCACCAAGAAATGAAACGATAGACTGTGATGTGGTAATGGAGCACAAACTTTGGGGAAAATCGAGCGCTCATTATAAAATACATGCAGTGGAAAATTGAACATCGAACACATGTGACAAGTGAAATCCCAAGTGGTGTTGTCATGCATGCAACAGTGTAAGTGAGACCCCAAGTGGTATTGTCATGAACGTAAGCAAAGGTTTATCTGCTATGACGTGTGGCAAGTGAAACCCCAAGTGGTATTGTCATGAACGTCTGCGATAGTTCATTCACTGAGGCATGCGACAATTAGGGATGACAATGGGTAGGGTATGGGTAGGGTATAACAATACTCGTACCCGTAGTTCAAATTATGTACCCATATCCTACCCACACCCATACGGGTGACAAAAATTATTACTCCTACCCTACCCACAGGGGTATCTGTTTACCCGTAGGGTACCCATTTACCCGTAGTTTAAATTTAATTAATTAACTTAACAAATAATATACCATCGATTTAGAACAATAGATTAGAAAAATGTCCGAGATAATATGAAATACTATATTCACACAACATAATATAAAAGTTATAATTTATAACTAAATGTAGTTTATAAAATAGTAATGTGATAAGTTATTACTTGAAATTTCTAAATTGCATTTTCACGGACTTGTCTGAGACTTTTTTATATTTTGTCTAAACTCTATTTATATTTCAATTTTTTTTAAAACTTCTTTATAATGTGTTTATAAATTGTTTATATGTTATCTATATATTATATATATGTTGTATCTATATTATTTATATGTGTTATATATATTTATATGTTGTATATATGGTATGTACAAGTTACAAATATAGCATACATAAGTTATAGAATTAATACTTGTATGTTCCGCATCTCTGTAAAATCTGTAAAGTTACGAACATACAATAAATAAGTTATAAACATAGTATATACAAGTTACAAATATAATATAAACAAGTTGTAACACTAATACTTGTATGTTTTGCATCTCTGTAAAATATATATGAGTTAGAAACATAACATAAACATAATATATACAAATTACAAACATAGTACAAACAAGTTATAAAACTAATACTTGTATGTTATGTATTTCTGTAAAAGATATACAAGTTACAAACATAGCATAAACAACACCCTAATTTTTGAAAAATAAAACAACACCAATAAAATATCAACAACATTCCAACAACATATAAACAAGAGTTGTTAAATTTGAAAACATACATTTGTGAATTTGAAAAAATTGAAAAGTGAATAGGTAATATGCAAAAGTGGGTAGTGGGGTTGAGATGTTGAGCCTTACGGGGGTGAACTTCCTGAGGAGATGAACTTTCCGAGGAGATGAACTTCTTGAGGATATGACGAACTCTGCGAAGTGGGGTCAAGATATTGAGCTTCACGGGGAGGTGAAGTTCATGAAAAGATGGCAAACTCCGCGAGGTGAGATCAAATGTCAAACCTCATGAGGAAGTGAACTTTCTGAGGAGATGAACTTCCCGAGGAGATAAACTTCTTGAGAATATGAAAAACTTTGCGAAGTGGGGTCAAGATATTGAGCTTCACGGGGAGGTGAACTTCTTGAGGAGATGGCAAACTCTAAGAGATGGGGTCGAAAAGTTGAACCTCACGAGGAAGTTAACTTTATGAGACATAACAATGAGCCATGATCCATCAAGAGGCAGCTCCTGAACACCCACGCGGTGCTGGGGGTGAAGTGTATGAGTTTTAGCATGAAACACATAGGTAGAATAACACAAATTTTCATCTAAACACTCCAATAACAAACCAAGATTGATAGATTAAATAAAGATCAGATCTTTACCTCCAAGATGAATGCCGAATTTGATTTGAATATTCACCAAGAGCCCTAATTCACCTTTACCAAGGATGAACCCTTACTCCTTTAGATTTGCTCCAAGTTTTGTAAGAACCTTAGCCTAAAGACTAAGATCTCTACTTCACACACACTAGATAAATACTAGTGCGAGTTGGGATGTGCTAGCAATAAAGTAAAAACTCTCTAATGGTGAATATAGGGTTCAGAAATGCTAGGTTAGGATGTGCTCTCTT
>CAODLS010440845.1:0-21837 GCA_948243855.1 Flueggea neowawraea | reverse complement strand
TTAGTCCATGTGGCGTGTCTATCCAAAATTTCTGTTGAAAGCTTCCGTCACGTGTCGAATTCTGATTAGGCCATGTGTCGCATATGACACTTGTCAGATGGTGATTGATTGCCGATAATCGGTTCACATGGTCCGCATGTGACACATGTCGATTGATGAGTGGTCCACGTCTCGGTCAACTTTGACCGAAGTTATTGCTCTGCCAAGTGTCACATTCTGAGTGGGCCGTGTAGAAGAATCACAACTTGCCACATCGCCATTCTTATCAGATGAAAAATTCATCTGCAAGCTTCTCACTCAATATTTTTCGATCGGGTTTTCGTCGATTTGACGACCTTCCTGATTGAATTTCGCAATGAAACTTGGGAAACTAATGTTTTTTAGGTCACTGATTTCAAATATTTCATCAGAATTTTGAAAATCTAACTTTCAATTTTCGACTCCGGACGGACTCGAACCAAAAACGACATTCAGGATAGAAAGTCGAATACAAGAAATTTACTATAGATATAACAAATAGAGACCAACAAGAATTTTGAATCATAATCCAAAATTTGTTCTCCGCTCTGATGCCTCTGAAAGAATTTAGCTACCGGTTTAATAAATAAACAGTATATAATAATATGTTCAAATTACCTACCCCGATTCCTGTGAAAGCTCGACCTAACCAGCAGCGGAAGACAAAGGTCAGAATCGGTTCGATGTTGGTCTCACGAGCAAACCACGGTCGGGTTGGTGACGGGAGTGATTGTCTATTTCGCAGCCTAAATGCCACGCAGATCATGACCATAGACGAACGAGGAACGAGTGGAAAGAGAGGCTTCCTTTCCCCTCTCTCACGTTTTTGGTGTGGGCATGGAATGGAAGAATGAAAACATTCTTTCATTCTTTCATATATATAAGCCCTTAAATGGGCTTTGGGCCCAATGGGCCTAATAAGCCCAATGAGCTTATCACATGGGCCTTTTGGGTCCTTCTCAATTGGTCTCGGTCCGTAGTCCCGGTTCACACCATGATCGACCGAGTTCGGTTCACCAGTCATGGGTGAACCGCTTTATCCAACAAATACAAAACATATAATTATTACAACAATTAAATCATAGTTAATATATTTTTTGTAAATTATTTTATTTTCTCTCATCGAGCATTCGAACTCTCGACCTCTTAATATTAAAGATGACTCTAATACCAATAAATTATAAACTAATTAGTAAAATAATAGTTAATGTAATTGAACGTTTCATTTAATTATAAGCAACCCATAATCAATTTAAACACAATGCAATATATTTAATTTTTTTTGCTAATTGTAAATTTTAATTATATATATATTGCATTGACTCAATTTGTTTATTATATTTCAATTGTCAAGGAATTTCTTTTATTTATTTATTTATTTATTTAATTACCTGCATTTTCATGTAATAGTCCAAAATCACTGCTATCATAAAATTGTTTGTTGGATCAAGGGTGATCAACATTAAGTTCCTTTTGTGTTTTGAAGATATGCAAAACCTTTGACTTTAAGTAGAACACGTTGGAGAGCTCGGAGTTGCAAATCAAGTCACTGTAAGTGCTTCACGTACATTAGAATTGTGTCACGTACGTGAGATAGGATCTAAAGAAAAGCAAAAGTTACTGGAACCCTCTGAAGCACATGTCATGTACGCAAGGATAAGTTAACGTACGTGTGTTATAGTTGACGTACGTAAGATATATTTCGCGTACGCAAAGCTTCCTCACTGATGATCAACGTACGTGAGATAAAACAAACGTACGTAAGCTGGAGAATTTGCAGCACCCGTACGTGAGAATTACGTGACGTACGTGATAATGACACATAAGGCTGTAACAGCTATAAACTGTCTCCAACGGCTAGTTTCTCTCTACCAACGGTCATATCACTTGGAGAGGCTATAAATACATCAAGGAATGGCGGAAAAACGTGGATGATCATATGCTTTCAAGTCCAAAACATTTTTATCATTCCATCACCCCCAAAACACCAAATTCAAGCTAGAGAGAAAATCAAGAGCATTGTGTCAACACATGTACTCTAGCATAGAGCTTTCAATTCTTGTAAATGTTTTTGTAAAACACTTTGAGAGTGTGGGGTAGGTTGATTGTGAACCTATGAAAACAACATTGTAATGACTTTAGAGGTTTGAGTCGTAATCAACCTTGTTAGCCTTAGAGGTTTGATCCGTAATCAACCTTGTTGGCTTTAGAGGTATGAGCCGTAATGAACCTTGTTGGCTTTGGAGGTATGAGCCGTAATCAACCTTGTTTGGATTTGGAGGTATGAGCCGCAATCAACCTTGGTGTAAGGCTTTGTTGGATTGAGCCGTAATCAATCTCCGATAGTGAAAAGCCTAAGTGAGACTTAGGTAGTGGACGTATGCATGGTTGGACGAACCACTATAAAAATCTTGGTGTTGTTTTTCTCGCCTCAATCCAACTCACTTCCGCTATCCAAACTTAACTAAGGCATCCCCGAAAAAATTCTCCAACATTGCCTACCTAAGAAAACAAACAATTCGATAGCATTATTGGGTATCACTTGGAGTAACCAATTAAATTAGGGCGAAATCCATGGAGGTTTCTGATGTTTGGTATATTGTTCATCCTGGTCTTTATTAGTTTTAAAATAGCAGCTTTGGTCCCTTCGTCTATCACCATTAGTCAAACTTAACGGGTCACGTTAGAAAGTCAGATGTGACACATGAGACCCATTAATTTTAAAAATTTATTGATGAAACTACCCTCTATTGTTTTTGTCCTCAAAACTCTCTCTCTTGTTCTCTCAGACCAAAACCTCTATTTTTTTTTCTCTTATCAAAACACACTCTCTCTCTCTTTGAGCAAAACCTAAACCCAATTAATCTGAAAAATAAAACAATTGTAATCATTTGTTTGAAACCCAGAAAATTTGAAACACTGTTGTTTGTGATCAACTACAATCACCTCCATTTGTTTTAATCATCTCCATTACTTGTAATCATTTGAAAGTAATACAAAAAAAATCAGAAGTCAGGACAATTGCCAAAAATTAGAACATTCTTCGATTTCATGTTCAACTCATTAGAATTCACAAAAACTCAAGATCTCAAGAATCTAAATTCAAAAACTCAATCTACACTAATTTCAAATCAATCACCAATTCAAAAACTTTAGAACAGATCCACCATTCTTCACCAATCCAAATCAAGAAAGCAAATCGAACCCACCAATCTTAAACCTAAATTAGATCAGCCACCTCGCATAAACTAGAAAATCAAATCTTGAACCAATCTTGAACACTGCAAGCCGTTGCTCATTGTTGGTGGCAGGTTTGTTGAACACCCCACCACGTGCAACAAACCCCGACTTTCTCTGAAGAGACGCTCATTGAACACCCTCACCACCACAATTTTAGCCAAATGGTCCCAGGTCCTCCAATTAGGTTTTCGAAAAATAGCTGAAAAAATAATGTCAATTGAAAAAACGACACCGTGTCAAGAATTCCCTTCAACAAGCACAAAAGCTACTGCTACCTCAAACTCTTGCAACCATGAACACTACCGCTAATTATCTGCCACCTCCCTCTCATCGTCCTGAATCGCCACTGTGATCTTCGTCTCTCTCTCTCTCATATTCGTAGTGGCCTTGCTTTGACTCTGCCTCCTCTACTTCTTTTTCGTTCGTCTCCACCACATCCTCAATCGTTGATGTTCGCAGCAACATGGTGTGATGGCGACAGAGAACATCAAAGATCGTAAGCTGAAGGAGACAGATCGATGGCGATACAAAGAGAAAGCTCAAAATCAAAGACCACATATGCCAGCTGGTAGAGTCGTCGCGTCTCTGACGAGGGGAGGGGCTAGTCAGCACCGTCAAGAGAAGCTTGGAATCAACATTTTGAGCAACGTAAAGGGGAGAGGTGAAAAGAACTGGAGAGAGAGAGAGAGACAGAGAGAGAGATGCTTGAGTCGTAAAGAGAGAAAGAATGAAAAGAAGAAGAAAAACTGGGTAGTGGTTTTGTGGTGGTGGTTTAGGTTTTGTGGTTTGGGTTGTGTGGTCAGGTTAGGTTAGATTGTGGTTTTGGGTTAGAGAGAGTGTGTGTAGTTTTAGTTTAGTTTAGGTTGTGGTTTTGGGTTAGTGAAAGTGTGTGTGGTTTTGGTTAGTTTAGGTTATGGTTTTGGGTTAGACGGAGAGAACATGTGGTTTTGGGTTGGGTTAGGGATTGATTATTAAAGTGATTGGTTTGGTTTGTTTTAATTTATGTGGTAAATTCTTTTAAAATTATAGGGTAAGATAGTCTTTTTATGTTTTTTGTTAAGTTTGACTGACGTTATTAAGGTGGAGGGACTAGAGCGGCTATTTAAAACTAGTAGGGACCGGGATGAATAATACACCAAACCTCGGGGACCGCCATGAATTTCGCCCATTGAATTACCATTGTCCACCACACATCACATAATTGTATACTAGGTTGGGTTTCTCATATTTCCAGCTCAATTTCCTGGAATCATTAAAACCCACTAGATTCGGAACGTTTGTGTCTTCCTATGCAGACACAAATATTAGGTCGTACAAAAGAATGTAGTTGGTGATTCAAGAAAATATCTATCTTGCACTCTCTGTTACTTTACCATTGTCCACTTCAACCTTTTGGTATTGATTTAATGGCTTTTGTATGCTTTCTATTTGTTCTCTACTACTAGCAATTTGGTCCTTTTTTGTTTTGGTGATGGGTCATCTTTACTTAGAGACTGTCGGGTTTGCATCACGAGGAGTTTTAAGAGGCTGAACTTCGTTCATAATGGCAAAAGAGATGATTCTTTATGTCACGATCTGGTATAAGCAAATATTTGATAATTAATGGGCTTCCAACAATTAAATCTAACATTTGACAACTAATAAGTTTCTAATCAATAAACCTAAAAGTTTAAGTTTGTGTACTTAAGTAGTCAGATTTTTACTTATAAACATTTTCATATTTTTACATCTATACAATGTGAGACTTTGGACAACAGCTGCATAGTAGGTATCTTGACCCCACCATCGCTATCACCTGAGGTTTTCTTACCACCATTCAATTTGGACGCAAAAATTGCTCTAATACCATAATTGTCACGACCCGACATAAACACACAGTTGTCATTAAACAACATCTAACAACTAATAGACTTCCAACCACTAAATTCAAAAGTTCAAATTTGTGTTATTTAAGTTGTCATGTTCTTATACTTATAAACCTTTCTATATTCTTGCATCTATCCAATGTGAGACTTTGGACAACAGCTGCAAAGCGGGTAGTTTGACGTAAGCTTCACCTGCATGCTTAGGTGGGATCTTACACTTTACTTCTACAAATGATATATTCTCAATTTCGTACTATTAGCGCTCAAAAATTATTTTCATAAATTAATAGGTTTATATTTTAGTAGTGATGAAGTGCCTTTAGCGATATTTAAAAAGTTGAAAATTTGATTCTCTTGCACAAGAATGACCAGTTGTGTCATCGACTATACTTGTTGCTCGGTTACGTTAAACCATTATCCATTAGTGTGTAATAGTAATTTATCCCGTTGAACTTTAGATTATTTGAGTTTAACATTTTTGAATTTTTTTAGGGTTAGGTTTAAAAGTGCTTTATATATATATATATATATATACATGAACTTTTCCCTTACCCCTTAATGAGTGAAATTCATCAATTTCTTTTGTGAAGGGGAAAAAAGAAAAGCGATAAGAAGTCTTCTTTGAATTTTGATTTGTGTGATACCCAACAATGCATGCTATGCTTATTTAGTTCGATTTGAGAGAGCAGAAAAGATACTATGCCAAGATATTTTCCATATAATATGCGTGCCATCCAAAATAACTCAATAATATTTTTTTAATCAATAATAAGTGCATTTGTTGTTGATCATCCAAGTATATGTAAGGTTGAATTATTTTCCTTTTATACTATTTTTTGGTAAAAAAAAATATGGATTGTTGCTCTTCAATTAAAAATAGAGAAATCATTAATTCAAAACAACTTCTAAAGCAGCACCAATACAATTCGGCTACATGTAATACAAAATCAACCTTAACTAAATCGATTATTGATGTGGTATTTGTAGTAGATTTCAAACTAAACTAAAGAATCTCGTTAATTTTGAATTGATCTAGTTGTAAGACAGTCACGCCTGTGGATCTCAAGTCCTAGATTCGAGGCGCTCCTAAATAGAGGAAGTATAGGTAAAGCCTTTCGTCAACAAAAGAAATGATACACGAGTAAATTATTTATATATTATTAATTAATTGACACATTTTTCACGGTCAAGACTGAAGAAATTATCCACATTCAGACTTTAGGAGAGATCTACCAATGTCACTTGCAGTGTAAGTAACACAGCAGAAAATATGAACAAGGCCCACTGCATTATGAATATAAAACCTAAAAACCATGTCTACTTAATCAAACTGAAGAAAACCATAAAAGCAAAACCAAAAGTACGCAATTCTTAAAGGCGAAATCAATCTGATCATTGGCTAATTATGATGTACAGGAGTTATATATATATATATATATATATATAGGCAAATTTCTGAACCCTCCAGAGCAGAGACAAATGCTCTGCATATGTTACATTCGAAGAATTTTAGTCTAATAGTAGAAGTTGCCTCGTTCGAATTTTTCCATTCTAGTAGAAGCTAATTGTTTTTTTAGAGAGAGAGAGAGAGGAACTACATAACTAATACACAGATATTACCTCCAATGAACTCATTCAAGTACATACAATTCTTAAAGAATGATTCCTAAACTGGGAGCAGAATTTTTGGGTTTCCCTCAAATTGGTTCCTCATAATTGAGAGATCACCATTAATCTGACTTTTGTAATCAGCAAAAGAAAAATTTTCGGCTGGCGAAACGATATCTGATTGGCTGAGTTTTGGGATATCATCCAGCCGCTTGTTGTAGAAAAAATAGACTACAGCCAGAAGAAACAAAGTGAAGAGAATGACTAGAACTAGCAACATAATCTCACCGTGCACGGCGAATTCCCGGTCGACGCAGAAGAGGAGCTCATCTTTTTCTGGACTATCAGGAGCCAAGCTGTAAGATCTTGCTGATTCACCAAGATTAGACATGGAAAATGGGACAGAACTACCTTACTGAGTGACTGGCTATAAATCTATTAGAATATATACATAGGGGATAATATAATAGTTGTATCATTGGGTGATGTACAAAAATAGGCAAGAAAATCAAAATCATTTCATAAATACAACAACATTTGAAAAATATGCAAAAAATAGAAAAACGAAATAAAATATTCAGAAATACAACAGTTTGACCGCATGATCAACTGTTGATCGCGTTTTGACCAAACCATTTAAACCAATGAGAAAGAGTACAATCTGAGTATAGAGTACAACTGGAGTACATATGAAGTACAACCAGAGTACAAAATAGTGTCACAAAAGCTCTCTTGATCAGCAAAGACCGAGTACATGTGGAGTACAATCTGAGTACAGACTAGTGTTAATGAATGTTTTTTGACTAGTATAACTGAGTACATGTGGAGAACAACACGATTATATTTAGTATAACAACAAAATTGAAACTCTTTTGACCAGTATAACCGAGTACATGTAGAGTACAACACGAGTACAAACAACAACAAAAAAGAACAAAAATATGCACAACAAAACAGAGTAAAAAACCAAAATCTTTATTGTTTTCTTTGTTATTCGAGTACAACACAAGTACATGTAGAGTACAAAGTCGAAAAAATGAGAACAAACTCTTTTGACTAGTAAAACCGAATACATGTGGGGTACAAATTGAGCACAAAATCAATTTAGCATTTAATTCTCGCAATTCATGAGAAGTTGGAACAGTACGCATGGTTGATGCTACACTTCGATTGCATGTTATGACGATAATCTTACTTCTGCGTGCTCCCGACTTCAAAGTTGCGAGTAAATTATCGTTCCACATATCATCCAAAACAAAGCAAGTACCTTTTATCCTTCAAACTCTTCCTCAACTCCACATCAATTTGGTTTGGGGTCAAATGATCAGATTCCCCACAATAACAAATTTCCTTTTTTATCCTGAAACCATCGTAATTTTTGGAAACACAGACCCATGCTCTAATTTCAAACAACTCCTCTGCTCCGCTATCATTATAGACAAGCTGAGCAAGTGTGGTTTTAACTATTCCACCCATTCCCACGATAGGAATCACACCAATGTCACTCTGTCCCCCATCGTTTTGTAGCAGTAACTTGAATATAGCTTCCTTGTCCTTATCCCTGCCAAAAATGCCAAATTCTTCCACCATAGAGGTTGTTGGCGCTCTCTCTGACGATGAACATTTTTTGGCACCCTCTTTCAGGCGAATAGAATCATTTTGTTCGACTAAAATTTTGAGCCTCCCAACAATCTCTTCCACTCTTTTCTATTGGTTTTTGGACAAATTAAGCCCTGCGGAAGCTTCACTTTGTTTGACTAAAGTTTTGAGCCTCCGAACAATCTTTTTCATTATTTTCTGTTGGTTTTTTTGAAGAAATTAACCCCTGCTGAAGCTTCACTAGTCTGTTGTTCAGCTTCAACCTTCACTCTCATGACTTCGTAATGAAATTCACCCAACAGATCATCGTCATCATAAACATCATCTCTGAGTTCATCGAGCCAAATTTTAATAGATTTTTCAGTAATTTGTCTGTGCTCGGCGTCATCAAGAACCCCGCTGACAGTATTCAGCAATACCTTGAGCTCGTAAAGCAGTCCCATGCCCATCTCTTGGGTCTCAAAGAATTTTATGAAATTGTGAGAAGCCATCCTATCGAGCAATACATTGAGGAAAGAGGAGAGAAAAGCGCCAACTACCATTTCCGCCATTTTGGACAAAGCTTCTGCAGTTGCAGTTATAGAGAAAGGAAGAGGGAGAGGTGAATGCAAAAGCAGAGGGAGAAAAAGAAGAAGAAGTGGTTTTTGGAAGGGAAAGCAATGAAAGAAAGGAGAACTGAAATGGGCTTCTGCATGTCAGAATAACATTATTGAGGGGCTTTAAATAGTGCAATAGGGGAATGAAAAATAGTCTATTAGAAAACATGATTTCTTGGTTTGTCTTTGTGAAATCAAAATAAGAAAAAGGGTCATGGGTGTAATTTCCTCTATATCATTTTTGGTTTTATAGATTGTCAATTTTTAATAATAAATTAATCAAATTGTGTTTTATTTTTTAATTATTTTCTAAAAAATTTTAGTGCACAAATTTCACTTTGTCGCCACGTGCTACAGAAAGAATTTTTTTTCGCTATGGACAAGACAAACATTTCTCATTAGCGGCGAAAATTCATGTAGCCAAATCAATTAATTTTTTTAAATTTCTGATTGATTTTCTTTGTATTTTTGGAAATAATTTTTTAATTAAAATTAAATAAAATAAATAGAAATTTAAATTAAAAAATATGAAAATATATTAATATCCAAAATATTCAAAACATAAAAATGATTAAAATAGATATTAAAAAATATTCTAAATACACACCCAAAATAATATGGGTTAAGCACACAAATATTATATGTTAATAAATCAAATTACACAAATACAACATACCCAATAAAAGAAAGACAAATGAAACATGCGCTAAAAGGCTTTCAAAAATACAACAGTATATATAGACTCAAACTCAAGCTCAAACTTTCGAAAAAAGTAACATCAATGTAGATTCAATTTCCAAATTAGAGACAAACTCAAATCTCTCCAGGATTCTAAACAAATAGAAAAACTTCCAAGAAAGTAACCTTCCATAAACATCTCCAAATCATATTTTCAACACTGATCTACAGATTTTCTACAAACATCAATCGATCGAAGTATTCATACAAACAACTATGATCAAAGACGACTTGATCAGAGATTGAGTTGATTTAAAAACATATTAGTAAGTACAAAACGCTGATCATAGACAAATACGAGTACAACATGGTTGATAATGAGTATAAAATAGATTCGTTACGATTTATTTCAAATTTGTTATCATTCTTGTCTTCGATTTTACTAGAATTTAGTGGAAACAAAACGAGTACACAACACATAGATTATGATTAATTGTTCGACCTGATAGCTGAAATCTGATACTAGTGTTTCATGAGTAGACAACACAATGAGGATGATTACCTGTTAGACAGAAGAGATCAATCGGAGTACACAACGAGTACACAGTTGAATATGATGTCAAACACAACTGTTTGGGCAATCGTGATTTATATTGCAGTGTTTTTTTAGCACACTGAGTACAACACGAGTACACATTGAGTACGAACTGAATTAAGACTATACATATTTCAGTACATAATCATGTTTTAGAGTATAACTGGAGTATAAATAGAGTACAAAACAGAATGCATTCTTTTATAAACGTTACAGAGTACAACTTGAGTACATGTAAAGTATAGACTGAATCAGGAATAAGGAACTACTTTTTGTTATTATTTCAGTGAGTAGAAAGCCAGTACAATTGGAGTACATGCTTTCTAATAAGTAATATTGTTTCATATTTCAGGGACAAAAACAGGAAAATGGAAGAAATAGCAATAATACTACAACATGGTGGATAATGGGATACTGATGTTAATTTCAGAGCAAAAACCCTCTAATCAGGTGGTAAATCACTTGGGGAATCAATCGAGTACAGAAAGAGTACAACTAGAGTACATTAAACACAATCATTTAGCTTGCAAAATTTTTGAGTACATGCAGAGTACATAACGAGTACACCATACATTTTTGCAGTCCATAATAAACAATACCTTTGGTGGATCTAGCGATCATCAATGGACATAGTCTACAACATTAGTACCAACTAACTTATAAAATCATTTCTAATTTAATAACATATAATCACTCTATTAAAATTAAAAAAATAAGCCTATAAAATTGGGGAAAAAAGAAAATATGTCATAATAAGTTTAGATTGTGTAAGATGAGTGACGATATAGAGGAATGATTTGAGAGAGAGAGATATCAATTCAAGAATAATGTCAAGAAATGAGGAAGAATACATAACATGCAATTGAATAGTGGGGTTAGATGATGACAAAGGAAGGGAGGAAGTAGACATTAGTGCATAAAAATGTGGTCCTTAATTTTGTGCATTGATACCATTTCTATATTGTAGATAAGCTATCTATAAAGGTATCTTAACTACCTACAATTATGGGTTCGTTTGGCACCACAGTATATTGTGTATTTAACATATAGGATATAGTATGTTTTGTATGTTGAAATAGTAAAAATAAAAGATGATGCAAGTATTTTTGTCTTATATGAAGTATGATGAAATGACAATTTTGTCATTTTTCAAAAAATTATGTGATTAAAAAGTGAGAGAAGTAGAGATAGAATTGTCATTTGAACATATTAAAATATTCTAAAACATTTCAACATGCTATATACTATTATATAATGACCAAACAAACATGTTATGTATCTTTTATGCTATATGTTACTAATATACTATATACTATCATTTGCCAAACAAGCCCTATGAATGTAATGACTAAATGTCCTTTTTTTGTCCAATTCCATAATTTGTCTTTTCGTTTTGGCATGCTCAAGTTAATTATCTTAAAACTAGGGGGTATATACTTAAAAGATTTCCAATATAGCATACATGAATAGGATGATAATTAACAGCAAAATGTTTTCTAAATTAAATTAAATCGAACAAGCCATAAATTATAATTTGAATATGATAATTTAGTTTTTATCAGGATTGTCCAAATACAACAATAAAATTTATAGTCGAGAATGAATTTTTAGCTTCAAAATCTTTGAATCATAGGCAGGGATTTTCAATTTTTGTGCTTCAAAGTTTTTCGATACGCTCCTTAGTCTTAATCCTCGATTATATGCTTTTAAATGTTGTTTACACAGTAAAAAATAGAGTATGCTCTTGCTATTTTTCATAGATTCGGCCAGAACCAACAAAATCGTAATAGTTTGATTTTTCTTTGTTGGGCGCTGTTAATATTGAAGTGATTTTCTTGATTAAGATTGAAGTCAAACCTTGAAGGAAGTTATACAAGCCAAAGAGGGTCGGATTTGTGAAGGAAAATGAGCTATTGGACGGACACCGGGAGTTACACGGGCGTGTAATGGGACGTGTGATGCACTAGAAGGAAAAGGAGGTGACCTTGGGCAGCCACGGTCGTGGCTGTATCCGTGGTGGTTTCTTGGACGTGCAATAGATTACACGGACGGGAAGCAATGGTCGTGTAACGAGGGATTTGGCCGTGTCTTATGTAGTTTGGTCGTGTAACTCATTCTGACGAGATATATGGTTTAATTCAGGGTTTTCCTAAATTGTTTTGACTTGTATTCCTTGCAAACTATATAAGAGAGGCCTGTGAGCTTCTTTGATAGCTTTTAAACGCCGTTGTACTTGTTTTTTACTCTGAATAGTATAATTACTTATGCACTGTCCGTGGATGTAGATCGAATTGATCAAACCACGTAAATCTTATGATCTTTTGTGATTGCTCTTGTTTAATTTCACGTTCTTGTATCGTCGATTTTCTTGACAAGTGGTATCAGAGGTACAGAAGTTGTTCAGAAACTCTTGGGTTCTTTCTACAGAAAGAATGTCTTTATACAAATTCGATATCGAAAAATTCAATGGGTCGAATGAGGCGATTCTGATTGAGCAGAAGTGTTAGAAGGCATTAGAAGGTGAAGGGAAATTACCTGAAGAATTGACAGTAGGGGAAAAGGCTGGGATTGTGAAGAGGGCACAGAGTACAATTCTATTGAGTTTGGCGAATGAAGTCTTGAGGGAGGTTGCTGATGAAACTACTACAGCAGGCTTGTGGAAGAAGCTGGAGAGTAGGTATCAGAAGAAGTTCATGTTAAACAAGTTTTATTAGAAAAGACGGTTGCATACCTTGAAAATGTCTGAAGGGATGCAGGTAGTGCTGGGCATATTGGCCTAGCCCGGCGGGCCGACTCGGCCTGAAAAAGGGTCGGGCTTGACCAATAATTTATAGCCCACGGCCCGACCTGGCCGGCCTATATTTTTAAAAAAATCGGGTCTGACCTGGGCTTGTGGTTAGGCCCGGCTGGCCGGGCCGCTCATATATAATATATATTTTTTATATATAATATATAGTATATTAATATTAATTTAATGTATTATGTGTTATAAATTAGTAAAAATAATGTCAATTATAAATTTAAGAGTTGTTTAGTACTTATAAAAGTATAATTTATATAATAAAGTATAGCTTAAATTATATTTTCATAAAAAATCCAGAATATTAATTTTTTTTAAAAAAAAGGCCCGCCCTTTTGGATGGGTGGGCCTGGGCTAGGCATCTGGTCCGCTCAACCAGGCCCGACCCGTATGACCGGGCTAGGAAAATGCCCTCCAGCCTGGCCCAGCCCGGCCTGGTGCCCAGCACTAAATGCATGTAACAGAGCATCTTGATAAATTTAATAGGATTGTAATAGATTTGAGAGGTATTGGTGTTGAACTTGAGGAAGAGGATCAAGCTATATTTTTATTATATTCATTGTCTGACTCGTATGATATTTTTGTTGATACTATCAGGTATGGTATACACGAAATCTCGATTAGTGATGTTAAGGATGCTCTGTTATCTAAAGAATTAACGATGTTAACTTCTAGTTCAAGTGAAGACATAGTGAAGTATGGGTTAGCCGTGAGTAGAGGCAATAGAATGGGAAAGAATAATGGGTTGAGGTTTTATCACTGTAAGGAGATTAGACACATGAAAAAGAATTATCTACATAGGAGAAACGGAAAGGAATCAAGTGTTGCGATGGTTCAGAATAATTCTTAAGGATTTCAGGATAATTTTGATGAGGGCGCAAGCAGTGAAGTTTTGATAGTTACTGCATCTAAATTTGAAGATAGTTGGGTTATTGATACTGGAGCAGCTTATCACATGAACTTTTTCTAGGAAACTGTTTGATCCTTTTAAAGAATTGAGAGGCAGCATGAAATTGGGAGATGGTGAGAAGCTGAGTATTGAAGGTAGTGGTTCTTTGACGATTAGGATGCATAACGGGATAGTCAAAAAGCTTGATGCTTGGTATGTCCAGGATTTGCGAAGGAACTTGATTTATGTTGGTGCTTTGGCGAAGCAAAGCTATGGTTTCTCTAGAAAAGGTGGAGAGATTCGGGTGTTCAAGGGTTCATCGGTAGTGATGAAGGGTAAAATACAAAATGGCATTAACACCTTAATTGGTAACTCGGAAGTTGCTAATGGTTTAAGGACTGATGTGAGTTCTGCGGAAAAACGGCTGGAGTTTGTTATTGAGACTCTGGAACAAGTAAAGATCAATCATGTTGATTCACGAGGGCTAGTAACATGTGAATATGGGCATGGTAATTGTGTTGGTGATTTTCAAAAGCAGAAACTGAAAAACACAGGAAATATGCGAAGTGTTGTTTTGTTAGGAGTGGATGGAAAGCTAGCTAGTGGTGGCAAGTCTGAGGTGGACTTGGTTTGTTATTGCAGGACTTGAGGCTCTTTGGGGTGATATGACAGATGAGTAATTGGGATTGAGAGTTGAATGGGGAAAAAAATTCACTTCAAGGTAGAGAATTGTTAATATTGAAGTGATTTTCTTGATCAAGATTGAAGCCAAACCTTGAAGGAAGTGATACAAGCCAAAGATGGTTGGATTTGTGAAGGAAAATGAGCTACTGAACGGACACGGGGAGTTACACGGGTATGTAATGGGACGTGTGATGCACTGGAACCAAAAGGAGGCGACCTTGGGCAACCGCGGTCGTGGCCATATCCGTGGTGTTTTTTGGATGTGAAATAGATTACATGGACTGGAGGCAATGGTCGTGTAAAGAGGGATTTGGTCGTGTCTTATGTAGTTTGGCCGTGTACTTCATTATGAAGAGATCTAGGGTTTAATTGAGGGTTTTCCTAGATTGTTTTGACTTGTATTCCTTGTAAACTATATAAGGGGGGCTTGAGAACGTCTTGGGTAGCTTTTGAATGTCGTTGTAAGTCGTTTTTTACTTTGAATAGTAGAATTAGTTGTGCACTGCCCATTGACATAGATTGAATTGATTGAACCACGTAAATCTTGTTCTTGCGTGATTATTCTTATTTAATTCTGTGTTCTTCTATCGCCGATTTTCCTGACAGTTGTTAAGCGTTAATTTAATGATTATGTATATGCCATGTGATAAAATTGCAAATATTGAATAAACACAATCAAATGATTATCTATAAGGTTGATGAATTGATGAGAGATGGGATAATTTACGGGATGGGGGCCCTTTGTTGGAACAATAAAAGCGAACAAACTATTCTGCAGATTGTAACCTCAACTCAACATGATTGATTTTTTATCCTCAAATTATTATTTTAAATTATTTATTAATTTTAAAATTATTTCTAGTATTAAAGGGGTTGTGAGTTTCATTCTCATTAGAAGTAAATAATATTATTTATTAAAAATACTATTATTTTAAATTATTTTTGGCTTCAAAATAACTAATAGATAATGAAAAATTTAAAGGTGATAGTGAGTTTTGAAGAGAAAAAAAAAAGTATTTGACGTGCGAAAACTGATGTAAAAACTAAAGTATTTTTTTCTTTTTACAAGAACTCAAACAATTTGTGAATAATTGAAAGCTAATCTATTTTTTGAAATGTAGAAAGTCATTTTGCACTAAATTTTAAGATAATTAGAGTGTAAATATCTTGTTAAGTCCTGCTAAACCTAGTTAATATATGTCCATTCAATTCAATTATATTCAATATTAATTAGAGTTTATTATGAGTTATTCTTTTAGAATGTCAGGAGTCATTGTTTTCTATATTTTGAGATAATTTTTTCAAATTTTCAATTTTTTTGTTAAATCTTGACTTATTATGAGAAAATTAATTAATTAATTATGTTGTTGCATTTTGTATTTTGTGTAACGGGCACATCTATCATATACAGTTTCTTTGCTCTCTTAAATTTAGTTTGCTTATGTTTTGAATCTTGTGATATTTTTCTCTTTTTTTATAGCAAAAATGGAGATGACTATGATTAAAGATCTTATAGAATCTAATTAGGAAATTTTATAATCAATTCTAAAAAAATCAATTAACCCCACAATTAATAGAAGTCGACTCAAGATTAAAAAATCAATTAAAATTCAATTGTAATTTTTTATTAAAATTTATTTCTAAATTTTTCAATTCATCATTCATCCATAGTGAATGTTGCGGCTCGGCGTGGTTGCATGTACTGCTGAAAATGACAAGGCAACACTGACTTGAGAATATGAGAATCAGAGGCGTACAGTGGAGCAAAGACTTTTCTTAATCATATCATAGCTGTTTTGTTTGTAATCTTCTAGGACTAATATAGTAAATTAAAAAAACTCATTTCTAATTTTTATAAATAAACATATTTTTAGTGTTTTTTCCATTTAAAAAAACACAAAATAAAAAAAATAGAATACACAAAACTGTTTTGAGGAAATTACGCCACTTGTTTTTTTTACATTTAAATTTCAAATATAAAACAACATGCATTATAATCTCTTTAATACAATAGTCAGTATTATAATTTTTAAAATAGAATATTCATGTACCTCCCACACACTTTTATATCATTTTTTCTTCTCATTTCCATATAACTATTTCTCTCTCTTCACCATCACTCCACCTATTGGTTCTCTCTCTATATGACTCCTTCTCACCTTCTTTGTCTCCTTTCGTCGATGCATTCTCTCTTTTCCACCTGCTGCTCCGTTGTTACCTCACTCTTCCCTCTGTTCCTCTCTCTCTCGCCTCACTCTTCTTTGTCCCTTTCCTCTCTCTCTCTCTCTTTTTATCTATATCACATCACTTCTCTCTGCTCCTCATTTTCTTCTCGATCCTCCTTCTCTCCCTCCACGATACATCTTTCTTCTCCTTGTTGCGTAAACGACGACGAAGAAAAGGAGTGACCAAAAGAGCAGCGCGATGGAGAGAGGGAATGATCGAGAGCAATGCGACGGAGATAGAGCGAGAGAGAGAGAGAGATGACATGGTGGTGGATGGATCTGGTTGGGTAGGGAGCGAGAGCAATGTTTCAAAACCCTATTTACAACCCTAAATTTGAAAAATAACATTATAATCTCTATAAGTTTGTAAAATTATATACCAGTCCTTAAATTTATAATTTCAGTTTATTAATTATTTAAGAAAAGTTTAAAATATTGAAGTTGAATGAAACCAGTTTATATCAACCAAATAAATTTAAAAATTTTATAGGTTGTACTCATTTTGTACTTGCTTTTTGTAAGCATTTGTCAGTATTGTAGTCTTTTTGTATCGGTTTTGTACTCATAATTTCACCAAATAAAAAAATTAAAATAATTTTTATTTGTACTCATTTTGTAACCAATTTTTTTTTTGTGTATTCGTTTTGTACTTGTAATTTTACCAAATAACATAACTAATAAAAAATAATTTTTTTGCTTCGTACTCATTTTTGTACTTTTGTACTCATTTGTTTGTGATTTACTCATTTTGTACTAATTTTTTAGTGGTCAAAGTAATCAGTATGTACTCAACTTTGTATACATTCGTTCTTTTATACTCGATTTGTTTTTATTTTGTACTCGCTTGTTTTCATTTTGTACTTATTTGTTCTTATTTTGTACTCGTTTGTTCTCTTTTTATACTCGTTTTGTGATTGGTCAAACTATCTAGCATGTGGTCAAACTTCCTGGTACTTTGTCAACTTTTTGATGCGTTGTCAATACACAGTTAATTTTTTAATACGCAGTCAAAAGTGGTCAAATTGTGATATTTGTAAAATTATATTTTTTTGTATTTTCATTTCTACAATAATTTTTAACGTTGGTGCATTTGAGAAATTGAGGGTTGTTTTTTTAGTGTATTTGTGTGCCTTTCCCTACTGTTTTCCATAGGACTTGTCAGTACCCTTTTTTAAGATTTGGATTGTTTTAATGGCCCATTTCTTTTAGGTTGCCAAGATAGAGGATTTCAAGGCCATACCTAAATTCTCAACCCTGATGAAGTTGACGCAGCCGCTGTTTTTGATGTTCCATCAGACATGTTCCTCCAGGTTTTTACTCCATACCTTACTTTAATCATTCACAATTCTGCTCCTGTTTCAGATAGACATTTTAACTTGAATTTTTATTAGAATATATAAAGTGTTCCTAGTTTGACAATTAAAATTAATTAACCTTAATCCCTAAAAAAGTTGCAAAAAGACTAATGAAAAAAGAAATTGCAATGTCATGCGATCATAATTTTTCATATCTTCACTCAGTTGCATTATAAAAAAGTATATTGTACATTCATTTGATTATGAATAAGAGCAAGGAGCTTTTCTGCTAAATGGTTTAACCGCACATGTTCTTATTAGAGCAGCCACTTTGATCTATCAGCGGTCTCCTTGTTTCAGTCAACATCTTCCAGTACAGATTGCCTTGAACATTAAAGTTGAAAGGGAAACGAAGACTGGTTTTGGTGTCCCAATTCAGACTTGTTCCTCTGCTATTATTGTGCATGAACTTATGTATTGAAAACAAAGACGTGATGTACCTTCATGGACAAAAGCCGGATGGATCCGCTACTTGAGACTAGCTCAAGTGATTGGGTGTTGCATTATTAACCTCATTTCTCAGTTCAATCCCTCGTAATAAAAAACGAAAAAGCTGATAGAATCTTATCCAAAATTTTCCCTATGATCCAAAAAACTTGACTTTCTTTGCGAACAATAGGTCATCTGGGTAAGAGTAGTTTGAATCTCGATTGTAGATAGTAGTGAAGTATTAGGAGTTTGGTTTTTATTTCATGGAGTTTTATTTCAAAGGCGGCATGCTTAAAAGGTTCGAGTAAAATTAGTTTTTAATTTCTCTATTCAAAACAATTGAATTAATTGACATTATTTGATACATTTTTTTGATAATTTATTTCATACATTGTTAAGGTGTAATTTATCATATTTCAGTTTCGTAAGAGAACATGAGTAGAATTAAACTATAATTGTTTTTTGGTCTCTTCTATAGTTGATCATTAGAGTATATAATTACACATGCAGTAACAATCTGAGTAATATTAATCGTCTAAAAAAATTAAATGCTTTGTCAAGAATTCTCTTTTAATAGATAATTGTACTACTATCTTCTCAGGCTCTACATTCTCTGGAGGCAGAAAACCTTTGACTTTCATTGGAAAAAAATAATTTGTTCTAGATCATCAACGAAAATTTTAAACTATATGTTAATAATTGATGAATCTCTATTCGATTACCGAATAAATTTCCTCGAAACTTCATTATGAGATTTTGACTTTTGTTTAATTCTTATATGCAATTTGCATAATCAACACTAATGCGTACTTCAGATAGAATAGAGAGGAGTTGGAGGTGTCTGATCCATGATTCAACTCTAAGCATGTGTTTAATTTGGCCCTACAAAAACGCAAACTCATCTAATAATTATATGTAGTTAAACTATCACCTAGTATTTGCACGGGTAACCTCAATGCTTCTTGTTGTGTGCCTTTCATTTTTGTTGCCGTCCATTTTGTTGACCCGTCAACTGCTGAGAATTCGACACTTCTATCAACTTCAACTCATTCCAAGTGTTTGAACGATTTTTGATCATCAAGCTCATCCCAATATGTTACCAGAAAGAAATCATCATAAAAGCATGTTACTCAACACTTAAATGATTGTCCGTCAGCGACTCAGCGTCCTTGTTGAATGACCAGAGCATGTTACCAGTGGGTTTGATGGTACCAAGTAGATAGTGTTTGGTTTATATGATTAATGAATGTTTCATACGATGTTGCCATGTTTGTTCACATTAAACGCAAACGAATGTGTTTTATGTTACAAATTTAAATTTGTTGAAAACCAATTGATGAGGATTTTTTTTTTCAACGACGAAGAATTTCATTCATAAAAGTTGAAATACTAATGGAAAAGAGAAGATCTACTAGTGGCATCATATTCATAAATGACTTGATCTGGGAACTTCTGGGACTAACATAAAAATGGGTATACTTGAAATGGATCAAACAGATTCGACCGCATAAAATATAATTCTATCAAGAAGCACAACTCCCTCTAGTGCCGCTCAGGTACTGATCCGATTCAACCAAGCCCCTAATCCGACTATCGGACTCCGCCAACAACTATGAACAAATACCTCCAAAACGAGACACTACACCAAGGCAACAACCCAGATGGGTCACTATTTTGAATGTATAATTAATTTGATTGAGCTAATAATGTTAATTAGCTCCCACGTATTTGATTACATAAAATCAATTTGATTATGAGTAAAATTGGCTACAATTTTGGCAGTAAATTGTGAAGAATGTTGATGGTCTAAATTGATTGTTAAGAGATTTACGTTAATGTTATAGGTACACATTACCTAAAATGTTACTATTTCTATTTCAATTATTACTATATTAATTGATTAATTTTATGTTTGTTTTTTCCAAAGAAAATATAGGTTAGATTACTAACATTTACAAATAACAAAAAATATGAGTTTGCTTTTCAACCCAAAAAGCTAAATAAACTCGGTCTGGTTCTTTGAATTGTTTTACACACACGGACCCGTACCTACAAATTGCCCACGCATATAAATAATAAATTGACGTGCCCCATGAATTGACCCCCTACAAGGTACCGCAATTTCATGGCACTTTCACGGTTATCTAACCATTGATGACTCATTTGCACCCTCACAACTTCATGTAAAATGAATGAATCATACATTTCAAAGGTCCAATTCCATAATACTTTTTTAATATATTTTTTAAATTATAGAAATAAGTGTTTAGGTCTAAGACTGTTTGTCTCAATTAGGTGTTATAATGATTTTACTATGCACGGGTTCAAATTCGCTATCGGTGTCAGTTATGACTCTTGAAATATTCTGTAGCGGAAAAGTAATATTTGCATAGTAACACCTAATAAGTATACTATTATTGATCGCTCTCGATTTTTTTTTCTATTAAAAAAAATTCCACAATACTTTTTTGGTTCCATAAAATATCTGCTTGTTCAAAATTGATTTGACGTGTAAATTTTAATATATTTTTTAAAAAATATCCTTATGACTACTAATAAATAATTAATAACATAATTTATTATTTAATTAAATATAGTATAATAAAAATGCTACTTAATTATTAATTTTAAATAGAAAATAAACTTATAATTTTAAAGTTTCAACGAAAAAAAGAATAAAATATCCCAATAAAAAATATTTCTTTTAATTGACTTTATGTATAACTTTAGTTATATACCAAATATAACAAAAAAAAATCAAACCAAAATTCAGTCAATTAAAAGTATACACTAACCACAAATTAATTTGTTTAGAAACCGTTCAATGACTAATTTAGAATAGTAATAATGTGTACTTTTATCCAAAAGTCGTCTCCAGGACCGTACGGAAAGTTTTCATTTGAGTACCTTTATATGCGAAGAAACTCGCAAATTGTCCTGAGTAAGATCCATAATAAACCACAAACACAAAGAGAAACCGGTATCAAGAAACCTGCAAAGAAGACACATGGCTCAGAATCAGATATCACCAGCATACGGACAGGTGACACCATCAGTACCAGAATGGCTAAACAAAGGAGACAATGCTTGGCAAATGACGGCATCAACATTTGTGGCAATTCAGAGCATGCCAGGCCTTGTGATCCTTTATGCAAGTATAGTCAAGAAGAAATGGGCAGTGAATTCTGCTTTTATGGCCTTATATGCCTTTGCAGCAGTGCTTCTTTGTTGGGTTCTGGTGGGTTACAGAATGGCT
>CAODLS010440827.1:0-24556 GCA_948243855.1 Flueggea neowawraea | reverse complement strand
GAAAATAACTCTTCTTCCACCATGTCACCTCTCTCCTCTCTCCACTCGCTTCTCGTTCATCGATAGTCCCGATCTGCATGACATCTAGGCTGCGAAACAGACGAGCACTTCCATCGACAATCCGCTGTAGTTTGCTCGCGGAACCAATATCGAACCGATCCTGACCTTTGTCTTCCGCTACTGGTTGGGTCGAGCTTTCGCAGGAATCGAAGTAGGTAATTTGAACCTACTAAATATATTATTTTATTTGTTAAACCGGTAGCTAGATTCCTTCCGTAAATTTCCGTGAGAAAAAAATAAACAAAGGCTACAGTATCTACTAAATAACGGCTTAAAACAGAAAAAGAATCCATCGAATATAGTTGTATGATTGCTTTTACTTTTGCCCTTTTTGTGCTTTCATTGTATGATTCAGGAGTTATCGAAGCGCAATATTTTGCTAATTGATATATAAAATGCTCACTCTAAATTCAACCTCCGAGAATGCAACGAAAATACTAGTAAATTATGCATGGTAGTCTGGGTATCCGATGCTTTCGAGTTTCCTCTTTTTCAAGTAATATTTTTCTGTTATTTTCAAAAGATTTTCGATAATCTTTTTTCTTGTTTAATCAGTTTTAAGATCATGTCTGTTCTGCTTTGTCTGGCCATTAAAAATTTAACAAATATAGGTCAACATGTATTATTTTGACAAGCTCTTTTTTAACATTCTTCCTTTTTAATTTTCATGTAAAGATTGAATCCATGTACCATTATCCTAAAAGTGGGCAGTGAATATATAGTGAGTGCCAATCAACTTGTAATATCAGAATTGTTTTTGTTCTGTCAGATTTATAATTTATCTTGCTTTAATACATTTGTAAAATATTTTCAAATACCAAATCAAACTTAAGTGGATAAATTGGAATATATATATATATAGGGACGGAGCTACTAAGAGACAAGGGGTGCCGGAGCACCCCTTTTTGCCGGAGGATGGCCATAGGAGTCCCCCTCTGGCGGGTTTCATCCCATTTGCATAGATGAACTCAGCACCTCAATGGCGGCTCCTTGTCATGCCTTCTTTTTTTTATTATTTTTAACCTTAGGGCAAAACGACGTCATTTCACCCTAAGATTTTTTTTGAAGTGTTGGGCGAAATGACTCCGTTTTGCCACACATTTCAAAAAAAATTTAACTCACCAAGGCAAAACGGCATCGTTTTGCCCTGGTCAGTTAAATAAACAACGGGTTCATCACTTCATCTTCTCCAAACCTTCTCTTCTTCTCCTCTCTTCACTCTCATTTTCTCTTCTCTTCTCGCCTAAACGACGTCGATCTGCCATCACCGCCACTGCAGTTCTGGCTGAGTAAAATTAGCACCTCCTTTCCCAAAATCTTGGCTCAGTCCCTATATATCTATTAAAGACGCCCGGAACAACCCTCCGGGCGTCTTTAAACAAATTTATAACTCCCCAAAACAATGGTTGGGCCCCTGTCAAAAAAAAGCACACTACTTGGGATTTAACGACCTCTATTCTGAGAAAAGGTTACGGGAGTTATTCGAGAAGTACGACACCAATGGCGACCGAAAGCTTAGCAAGAAGGAGCTGAGAGCTTTCTTTAATGACCTTGGTTCACGTGTCCCTGCCTTTAGAGCCTGGCGAGGAATGGCTAACGCTGATGCAAATGGAGATGGAGCCATCGATTTGGATAGCAAAGAGCTAGATGATCTTATCAAATATGCCATGAAGCATGACTATTAAGGACTACAATTTTCAACTAATTTGATTTGGGTAAGGCATTAATTTATTAAATAAAGGATATTCTGTGCTTTCCTACCCAAATCATCTCTTTATACATATAAGTTTCTGACTCTTGTACAGTTTTACTGTATGTGTTGTTTGAGGATAAGAAAAGAAAAAAAAATGGTGTTGTATGTGTTGTTTACTAAAATCAGTTGGCAAGTTTAGACTTTTTGTATTACTAAAATCTCAAACCTTCCACTGACCACTGCATCCTCCATTCGAAAAAAAAAACAACTCGAAACTTATATCCCATAATTCTGTCACCAAAACCGAAACTAAGGCAGATTGAAATTTGAAATTTTTTTGCATAGGAAAACTCTCTCAGACAGAGAGAGGCTCTAAATCATAAGGTAAAAAAAAAAAGAGGAATGCGTGTGTATATAGTGATAGAAACTGCGATTAGATGATGGAGAGAGAGAGAAGGAAAGTGAAGAGGGACAGTGAGTGAGAAGTTTGGAAGATTTGACGGCAATGGCTCAGGGATTTTTAAGGGTGAAGAGCACTAGGTTAGGGTTTGGAAGAGTTTTTGTGGGCTAAAAGAAGGTGCGGGTCTGGTTAAAACAGAGAAGAAGAAGGGTCGGGCGGGTTGGTGCCAAAATAAAGATAGAGAAGAAGAGTAATGGAAAAAGGCCTATATAGATCTCGTTCATGTTTTTTAACTAACGCCAAACGTAATACCGGTGCCATTTTACATGTTAAGATACCTTTTCTTGTTGTAGTTCAAATTTGTTTAGGACGTGTTTGTCAAGGTTGGAAAGCTTGAAATGGAAAGAATTTCAATCATTCTAGTTTTTTTAGAGCGTTTGCTAAAACAATTGGGAACCCACGAGAGAGAAAAGTCAATACCTCATCATTTCTCATATCTTAATTTTTCAAGATAAGATAAACATACAAAAAAAAAATTCTGTTTGAACTTTCATAACTTTTTTAATTTGTATCTCTATTTTTCTAAGGACATTTAAGTAAAATTATTATTTAAAATCTATTGTAAATATTATATAACATCTCTGTAAGTTGTGACCAATGAAACAATTTTTGACAATGATAAGCTATGTAAGTCGACAAAAAATTAAATGAAAATAATTTATAGAAGTAAGTATATATATATACACACACTTAGTTATTTCACAAATTCTTGAGTATTGTTAATGTAAAGGTATTTTGGTAAAATATTTATTTTTATGCTATTTCATGTGTTTTAACAAATACTCAAGAATAGCATAAAAAGGGGTGTCAACTTAATTGGGATGTCCGGGTGTGGTCACTAATTTCAGTGTCTCTAATTTCTATAAAAAAAAGAAAAGAAAAAGATACTCTTTTCAGGTTATACCAGAAAATTTAACAAACAATCATAAATAATTTTTGTAATACATCTTAGCTATATCTTGGTCATTCTATACCTTAGTGTGAAAAGCATTTTAGCTATATTTTGAACTCTATTATCAAAACCAATTTAACGAATACTACCTTACTAAAAATTGTCAGTTATCAAATTTTTATTACAAGTGTAAACAATTTGGTAAATTAATTTGAGTTGAGAGAACTCAGCGACTAATCATTGCTCTTTTACGGTCTTGACAATGGTTACAAAACAAAACCATGTCGTTTTTTAAATGTGTATATTGGCCCAAAAAATATAGGGAAACAGTGAAACTTCAATTTTTATTTCTTTTTCTTCTTAAAATGACATCGTTTTTGTCTGGACTTTCTTTTGGAAAAAAAAAATTGCAACACCACCATGTTGACCTTCTGCATCATTTTGCAATGTCATCTACCATGGCATGTTAGTGCTTTGACATAAGAAAAAAAGTTGTTCTTCGTGAAAAAACTGTATATATAGAATTGACAAACGGAATTTGTTTGGGCTAGACTTGGCCACAACTTGCGAGGCAAACAGTTGCCTCTCAAGTTATACAAAATTAATTCTCAACTAAAAGTAGGAGTAATCCATTATTTCAAGTGCAATCTGATTAAATCAGAAATCGAAAATTTTCTCACCGGAAAGAACACTATTGACAGCCAAATAACCATCTCCCACGACAAAAAAACGCGTCATATATCGAGTATTTTTAAATTATTTTTTAAAATGTGAGGCCAAAATTAATAAAAATTTGGATATTTTAATGTTAAAAGTTTAAAATTAAAGTATTAACAATATGTCTTTTAAATTACAAGTGACTGTACAATAATACACAACTGCAGACGATTGGTCATCGAGCCAAAGTCCACGACACCCAATGCCATCTGATATTTCCAAAATGATTGGCTGATCAATAAAGTCCATGTTGTTAATCATAATTAAACTTGATACACGGCATCGATCCAATTTTAATTCACCAATATTAGCTTTGAGCTATAATATAATATAATAAAATATATTCCATCTTTATCATAATGATAGATAATTTTTTTTATTCATATTAAATTATAGATTTATTTTTTTATGTTATTAGTTGTGTGTTATTTTATTATATTATTCCTACTTTAATATATTAAAAATTATATTATCAATTATTAAGATATAATTTTAAGGATACTATTAAAAAAATCTTTTAAAGTTTAATTATTCCAACTAATTTTCTTAATTCATATGAAAAAGATAACAACTTTATATTTATGAGACGGATGAAGTAATATAATAAAAATAATTATTTTTTTTGTTACATAGGAGCTCACTATAAAGACATTTTTTTATTTTAGTTAAACTTCTCTTCTTTTTTTTTGTACTAGCTTCAACCCAATGTGATGAGGCACTTAAACACACAAATCATTGCACCATACGGTTTGAATTCCGAACTAAGACATCAACATAGAGGTGCCATATCACTTGGGCTCCCATGTTGGTTCAACCAAGATGAATTTCAAACCTTCAATCCTAAGACTTCTAGATTCTAGATTTAACAGGATTGATTTGATACCATTAGGCCAAACTATTTTGCTAAATAGTGGAAGCTACTTACACTGTTACAATGTTCTAAAAGCATTTGATAATTACAAATTAAAATTTTAGATTCCTTTTGACCTTTAAATCATGGTAAATAAACTAATGATATTGTAGGTACTTTTTCCCCTCATATCTTAATATTCTCTCACTTGTTTTTCTATATAAAATGTTAATATTATTCTGTAATTCTGTATCAATTAGTTTATGTCCAATTATACCGTATTATTCCGACTTATCAATAAAAAAGAAGTATACCCTAATTAATTATCATTGTTAGAAGGGGAAAAGTTTAGCAGGACTATGTAAAAAGAGAGGTTAAATCGTATTCAATTACAAAGAAAGGAAGTTTGGCAATTTCATGGATATGTTTCAAACTTGAAGGTGGCTGTGGCTTCCATGAAAAGTTGCTACATGCATGCAATTAATTGAATATAAATATTTCAAACTTTGTAAATTTCTTTTTATTTTCCTTTAATTAGATTATAGTTAGCTAACTAAGCTTACAGCTTAACTTGAATCAGAGTTATTTGTAACACCCCATCAAAACTCTCATATCATATAAGTGTATATAAATGAAAAGATTTATAAGTATAAGGACTTAGCTACTTAATTAATCTAAATTTAAACTTTTGGACTTAGTATTTAGAAACTCATTAATTGTTAGATGTTACTTAAAGATAGTTACTTGCTTATACTCGGTTCTAACACTATTGATGTAGCAAAGCAATGTGTAAAATATGTTTTCTTTATATTCCTTTTTTTTTTGCTCAGGTGCTAATGTACCTATATTCACCCATACGTGCGAAGGTATAATCTTATTAAAATTATTTAATGCTATTAAGTTCACACTGGCATGTATAGGATAAAATTATCCCTACAAGTATATAGAAAAACTATATATTTTTCTAGATTAAAATTAAGTTCAAATTTAAGATAATATATTTTTTTCTTGAAATTAAATAAGATAATATCAGCGCTTATTATCTAGCCAGTTTTAATCATTAAGAAAGAAGTGTTCCCAATGTTCATCAAGTTGTTTAGTTCTGCTCTAGGTGGCTCTTTATCTAATATACTCATTAAATATTTAACCCTGTTCTGAATTTTGGGGAATGTTGTTTCACATTAATTGAGAGTGTAAGCTTTATGAATTATTTAGTTCTTGCCCCAACAGTTTCAGGAGATTTAATATTTTCGAATAATTTTTTTCCTACAAGTGAAAGTTATAGAAATTACTATAATTTTTTCTTATCAAGATAAGACATTTCCTTTTTAAGATTATAAGAATTCATAATTTATATTTAATTGATTAACCAAAATTATTAATTAATTTTCAATCAAAAACCACACATCCTAATTGGAAAATATAATACCTTGATAGAATATATTACAAAAGCTCCTGCAACTATCGAATGTAGGACAAAATTATTTAATTTTTCTTGAACCACTCCAGAATAAAAGCATATAAAAAAGAAAAAAACTAAATCAAGTGCACCAATCCTCAGTACTATATAAGACACTATTCTGCGTACCTCGGTGCACAGTTAATTGCTGCATAGTTCATAAAGAGCAGTAACCAAATAAATAATACTCCAGCAATAATCATTAATGGATCCGAAGCATATCGTAGTGCCGTACCACGAAGAACAATTGAGAGGTTTCGTTAGATGTTGCGCACAAAATGGAGGAGGCCGCCTATTGAAAGAAGAGCCCGATAAACTTTTCCATGGCCTTGGTTCACGTTTCCCTGCATGGCGAGTTTGGCGAGCTCGCCGTTTTGCTGATACAAATGGAGATGGTTATATAAGTGAGGAAGAAATTCCCGACCTTGTCAAGTATGTCTCGAAGTGCAACTACACCATTAAGTGACTTAATTATATATAAATTCTACTCATATCTATAAGTATCTGAACTGAGGTTTAGTTCCCCAGCTATATATTAATTTATCTTTTGTCTTTCTTTTTTCGAAGTTATTATATTTCTAATGACTCATTTGGTTCGGATCTGCATTGTTGAGTTTCAACAGATGCAAGGTGTGTGATTGCGTACACTGCTTTGTCAGTATAGACAATATTGCTAATATGTTAATTGTAAAATAAGATTGTATTTTAAAGCCTGCCTACTCTCTCCATAATTCCTGGCTAGCTATGCCACTTATTTTATTTTAGTTCTTCAACCATGACCATAAATTTGTAAATTAAGTACTTGCTCTTATTAGAGTAACTAATTTTATCGCAGGTCTATTTAAATGGATTTGGCATTCAGTCGGTGGCTGAACCTTCAAGGATAAGCAGGGCTCAAGCTCTAGTTTGGTCCTTGAGATTTGTCATATTTTTTACTTGGGTCCTTTTAATTTTTAAATTAGCTAAACTAGTTTCTGTAACTTAATTCCAGCAATTGAATTAAAATCTTACCATCTGAAATTAAAAATTTATCATTTGCAAATCAAAATTAACTATTAGAATGGAGAAACTCACACTAAAAAGAAAAAAAAATAACAATAACATAATTAAGAAGTTGTTGATTTTGTTTCTATGTATCACATAAAAATTGAAAACCACAATTAGTAACACCAAATTTAAGGAAACACGATCAGTTTTTTTAAACACTAACTTTATAACAAGTGAGTACGAAACAATTTTACAATATTTCTAAAACATAATGAATCATCAGTTGTATAGATACTATATGTACTTGAATATTTCACTTAATTTAAGAGCCAAGTTTCTTCAATTTTAATGGTATATTAATCTATCTTACCACCTACTTAGTTCAAATCTTTGTTCCACTACTATATTCAACAATTGCTTTTTGATAAAATTGATGCATGGTTTTTATTTAGAATAAACACGCATGGATTCATACCTGTAAAAAGTTTAATAACCCATGGGTTCTCAACTTTTATTCTAAATTAAGGAAAATATCTTCCTATATTTAGTGCATGTATCTACTCAATCATGCACCAAACCAATAATTGGGTGACATGTAGAACAGTATTGGAGTATGTTTCCATACATAACCTAGTTATTTATTTGTATGGTTGATGGGTGAGAACATACTTTAAGTGTAAGCAAGTATTTTCCATTTAATACTCTTTCAAGATGTTCAATGCTCCTTAAATAACCCTATGGGATGTCCGTATTCAGACCTAAAAAATGAATTGTCCGTTGCTGGCGGATTCTTATTCAAACTAATCATTAGAACTGCTTCGTGTTTTTCCAAATCTTTTGGATATTTGGAATAGAGGAATCAACCGTCCGTTAAAAAATAAATTTCTTGCCAAAAGAAAATGCTTCTTTTCTTTAAATGGATTCATAAACCATTACCCTAAAAGCGGTGAGCGCCAATCAATTTATAATATCAAAACTTTTTCGTTTGTTCTGTCAGCAATTTTATGATTTATCTTAATTTTAATATATCTTAGAAGTATTTTCATATTTTTTTTACAAGGCACATATTCAACCACTCACGCTTACATTGAATGATGGAATAATTTAATAATAATATAATTACACATTAAGACACATATAAAACAGATTGGGTACTATGTAATTAACCTAACATAAAGCATAGTGTATATAACAGTTCACCTCAAGTGGATAAGTTGGAGTATATATATACTGCTTCAAAGCCATAAGATGAGAAGCAACAAACTAAACAATCCTCCAAGCCTCTTTGCAACACTAACGAAAAATAATGGTTATCGCACGCCACTACAGCAAGTACGACCCTCCTGAAAAATGGTTGCGGAAGTTATTCGAGAAGTATGACAGCAATGGTGACAGGAAGCTCAGCAAGACAGAGCTCAGAGCAGCCTTCAATGAACTTGGTTCACGTGTCCCTGCCTTAAGAGCCTGGCGAGGAATGGCTGACGCTGATGCCAATGGAGATGGAGCCATCGATTTGGATAGTAAAGAGCTAGATTATCTTATCAAATACACCATGATCACTTATGACCATTAAGGTGCACAATTTTAAGTAATTGGATTTGGGCGAGGCATTAATTTATTAAATAAAGGGCACTGTACGTGTGCACTCCTATCCAAACCTTCTCTTTGTATATGTAAGTTTGTTTTTTCTTTTTTTTTTGAAGGATTATATATGTAAGGGGAACGCTGGATTATTGATAAGAAAAAGGGCGGAATGCTGGACTAGGCTATATGTACCTTGCTGCTTCTTACTATTGTACCCACGGTATGTGTCGCTTGATGATAAAAAAGAAAAAAAATAGAAGGTATTGAATGTGTTGTTTATTACTCCTTCCGTCTTATAAAAGTTGTCATTTTTTTTACAAAAATTGAAAAAATAATAAATGAGATGTCATTTTTACTTTGATATCCTTACTAATATAATAAATATGGTTAGGATTTTGTTGCATATAAAAAAGTCTTCATCCATTAATGTGGGACAAAAATAAAAAGTAAAACAAAAAATCAAGTTTAGACTTTTTTATAAGATAAAAGGAGTAGAATCTGACAAGTTTAGACTTGTTGTATTATATTGTAGAATGATGAGAAAGAGAAATCACCCTTTTCTTTGGATTTGCAGTAAATTAAACAAGGGAAATTCGATCTTCTTCTCATAAATTAACTAAATTCCAAATTGATTTTGTTTCCTAAATTATTATCTAAGATCATGAAGTTTTAGATTGAAAAGATGAGATGCGTGGACTAGTATTTATAAGAGTTGTTTCAAAGATTTTCAAAAAATTTTAAGGGTTAGGCTACTAGCTTTTTTTCTCTAACTATCAGGTTTATGTCCATTTAATGAGGGTATCTAATGACACTATCTAAATTTAATGTAACAAATATGGCCCTAACTAATTAAATATTTGAGAACTGTCTATGGGTCTGTCCAATTTCAGATGTAGCCAAAATGAGATGCTTTTTTTTTGTTTCTTTCTTTACGAGTAAATTAATCCATTGATTTTGATTTCAAGAAAAAAGAATTAAAAATCGAGTTGTTAAAATTGGAAATATGCCATGTAGACGCTTGGCCTTGTATGAATGCTTCTTTGAAACCGCATTTTGATAAAAAAAAAAATACAGATAGATATGAATAAAAAGTGAAGTTATACAAGTGGACTCTTGTTGTGCCTCAGATCACATATGTTTTGTAACAAAAAAAATTACAATATCTGTGAGTGGATTAAATATAATATTAGAAGAAATTTTTCTTTTTTTGCTCTAATCAGTCAAATAATGTATCTATTTTAATATATTTTTTATAAGCTTTTTTTTTTACAAATTATAAATCTCAAAAAGGAAGATTCATTTTCATATTCTTAAATTTTTTTAAAATCTTACATATTCATGTTTTGAATTTAATATCTCATGATTTTATGTATAAATACTTACTAATTGAGCAACTTATTTTTTACGGATAAGTTTGTCTTAATATATTTAGGGAGTATTTTTATAATTTATTAAAAATATTTTAATAAAATCACTCGAATCTTCACACATAAAATCAGATACTTTTTCGGGGGGCAAATGTCGCCTGACAGATAAACCAAGTGTATATAAAAGTTTATCCGGGTGAATTCTCTAACAAATTGGATAAGTTGGAATGTATCTGATATATAATATATTTAGAGAGTTTTGCGGACAATCCAAGTGCATCTGCTATACTCTTCAGAACCAGCAAAAGATCAAAAGCAACAAATTAAGCACCCTTCCAAGCCTCTTGGCGACCAAAAAAAAAAAAAAGAAAAATTGGTCGGACTTCATTGTGTGAAAATAACAATAAGGCACGCAACCCCAGAGGAGCACAGTTTCCTGAGAAACAGTTGCGGGTACTATTCGAAAAGTGCGACACCAATGGTGACCGGAAGCTCAGCAAGACAGAGCTTAAAGCAGCATTCAAAAAATTGGTGCGCTCGTCCCTGGCTTTAGAGCCTGGCAAGGAATGGCTAACGCTGATGGAAATGGAGATGGTTTCGTCGATTTGGATAATGAAGAGTTGGATGATCTTATCAAATGTGCATTTTCTCTTGGCTATACCTTTAAAAAGTAACAATTTTAGTACCCCTTAAGAGGTAGTCTAGTGGAGAGGGCACGCTAACCTCAGTTCGTGAGGCGCGGGTTCGAGCTCATGGGAGAGCGGCGTAATTTTGGATATCCACGGTTGCCATGGGTCTGTGTCACGCAATTGAGCTGGGTTGTTCAGACCTCAACTATTAATCCTTAATGAGGTGTTACTGTGGTCACACTCGTACACGAGCGCAAATTCGCTGTCAGTTGTTAGCTATGACACTCAAAACATTTCGTAACGGAGAGGATTTAAGTCTGTATAGTCACACCCAACAAGAATATACTACCTACTAGTCTCCCGCACCTCCCCTTTTCCCGAAAAAAAAAAAGTAACAATTTTAGTTGAGTGGATTTGGGTTGCGTTTGTTAAATAAACAAATCCTACTGTGTGCTTGCCTACTTATTCATTTCTTGCTTTTTATATGTAAGTGTTTTTTTTATGTTAAAGGAGTGCGTGTCGTTCATCAAAATTTGGCTGCTTCAAAGTTATTGTATGTTGGAGAATTATGGTAAGAAATCACTTATTTCCCTGGGTTGGTTGTAAAATTTGTGTAATTTACCTATTAAAAAAGTATAATTTCTCTTAAGAAGCCATCTCTGGAGGCTTCTAATTCTTGTTCTTTTGTTGCACCAAATAAAAGAATACAATTACTTAATTATTACGAGTTGCATAGAAAAACAGTCCAGGAGAATGCTTATATGGTAATTAGAAGTTTTATTTTACAAATATGAATAATTTAGATTTATATTATGGGTACAATAAATCGAAAATTACATGCAGATTGGTCCCCTAAATTCGTAAAAAAAATGTAGAATGCACTTGATGTCACAAATTTTACGATCAAATCATCAAAATCTATATTTTTGCATTTCAATCAAACTTTTTTTTTTTTTGTGTATGTGTGAATTGAAACAAAATTATTCAAAAATTTCGATTTGGCATGAAAGAATTTGTTAAATTTATGTATAGATGAACTTTTTTCAGGTTACACTTACCATTGCCCCCCAAAGAATATATTCTTTGGAGTGCACTTGTAATTAACTTGAGTTAATTAAGCAAGCGTATATGAAAGTGCATTATAGTGCACTAGAATAAAGAGGGTGATAAAACATAGTCGATGGAGTTAACGGGATGCCTTAAGAGTTTTCAGATAACCAGTAAGATTGGCCGGCCCCACCTAATCCCACATAGTTCCGCCATTGATTTTAGTACGTATTAAGATTGTGAATTTGATTCCAACAAATTATGACTCAATAAAAAAGGTTTTTGTACTATATAGATACCCTAACCAAGTGGGTAAGTTGGAATTTATCAACAGAAGTTGTAAGGACACAGGGAACGCATCTACATAAATACCTTTGCTTGATCAGTGCTAGTGGAAGATCATAGGCAACAAATTAAACCGACCTCCAAGCCTGTCGGCAACCAATATTATTGAAAAAAAAAAGAAAATATGGGTCGGGTTTTTATTTTTGCACCGCCCAATCGGGAGAAGCAACTGCAAGAGTTGATCGAAAAGTGTGACACCAATGGCGAAAAGCAGCTCAGTAAGGCAGTATTGAGAGCTATCCTGAAAAAATTTCGTGTACTAATCTCCTGTTATGGAGCCCCTCAAGTAATGGCTAGGGCTGATAGTAACAGAGATGGATTAATCAACAATAAAGATCTGGATCCTCTTGTCAATTACGCTTTCAGTCTTGGCTACACCGTGAATTAAAATTGATCCCTACTAAAACTTTTGTTAGGAAAGCAAGTGTGAATTGTTAAGAGTATTACATTGGAGAGTTGTGGTGTGTGTAAAGGACTTCTAAGTGGTGTGGACACATAACCTATTGTCTTAATGTTTTAGTTAAAGATGTGGTGTCAGCCCATTTGTGTGTTCTTTCACTAGGCTCACGCGAGAGACGGATCTCTCCAAGGCTCTCTGGGTCCAACAAGTGGTATTAGAGCCAACAGTTCGGCTATGACATGCAAGGACGAGTATGATGTGGTGGTGATTCGGTATGAGTGCGGTAATGTGGTGAAAAGCTATATTGACTGGTGTAGCCCGATCCACTATGTAAGCAGCTGGAAAAACTCGTAGATGGAAGGATGGAGTCATGGGAGAAACTCTTGGTGACATCATGGTGATGATTGGGCCCCAACTCCCATGATTGAGGACGGTGAAGAGTTGTGCTGACTGGTAAAGCTCTTGTCTAGTGTGAGTGGTGGGTCAACTCGTAGATGAGTGGAGTTATAAACAGAGCTCTTCGGTTAAAAAAAATTACACATTAGTACTCGAAAAGGCCGAAGGAAATTCCATAATACTCAGAGTAGTTTCCACTGCATGGGGAGCATGCTTAAGCTTGATGTGGAAGAAATTCACACTTGAGGAGAAGATTGTCAAGAAAGTAAGTGTGAATTGTTAAGAGTATCACATTAGAGAGTTGTGGTGTGTGTGAAAGATTTATAGGTGGTGTGCACCCATAACCTATTGCCTTAAGATTTTAGATATAGATGTGGTGTCATGTTTATTTGTGTGTTCTTTTACTAAGTCCACGCGAGAGACGGATCTCCCTAAGACTCCTTGGATCCAACAACTTCAATCAATAATTTGGAATTTGGGTTGAATTTGTATTAAGTAAAGGGTGCGTGCTTCCCTATCCATTTCTTGCTGATCTTAATTAATTTATATCTGCGCTTCTTTTTTGGAATTTGGGTTGGATTTGTATTAAGTAAAGGGTGGGGCTTCCCTATCCATTTCTTGCTGATCTTAATTAATTTATATCTGCGCTTCTTTTTTGGGTTTTATTAGGGAGTGCCTAGACGGCGAGTGTTATGACTACTCGTTGTTCATGTATTGTGTCGTGTGTTAACTAAAATCTGGTAAGTTCAGAGTTGTTGTATTATTTGTTGGATAATGAGGAAGAGAAAAAATGGCCCTTTTGCCGTTCTTGTGTATTTCCTTGGATTGGCTGTAAATGAGGTGTAATTTGATCTCATCTCATAAATTAACAAAGGATGTATTTTGTATGCCATATTTACTTTATTTATTTATATGGATGTCTGTTTGAACTAGATTGAATAAATTTTGGTAGATTTTATAGATAGTATATTAAAAAAATAGAGAGAGTGGCATTCAAAAGAATTAAGTATTTACATATAAATATTCTTACTTATCTAATACTAATTTTTGACTGCGACTTACCCATAAAGGGATAATCCAACTAAGAAACAAGTAAAACTTAATTATACATTAGATTCTAAGTTCGAATCTAATGAGAAAGACTTTGGGTATGACTAAGTATTTGATTTTGTAGTAATACTAAAAAGAATTCTTGCCAACCCATACATTCGGCTTGGTATTTGGTTAATCAACTGCCGAAACCGATTTAACTATTATTAATCTTGACATTCAACAAATGGAATGAAATACTTACACATTTTCTTTTAAGAAAAGGAAAAACGATTATGCCCAACACATTTTCATTCATATTTACATGGCAAGGCACAGGTCCATAATACTGCTGCCGTATTCCGTACAAGGTTTACCACATTAGCTCTAATAGCTGCAAGTTATATGGTAATCTTTGTCGGTTTTGTATTCTTTTTAGTAAAAATCGAGGAAAAATTACATGTCTTTTAGTAGGACTCAGTTATAATCTAGGAACTAGTTTGAATGTCCGTGCGTGACGGGCTTAATTTTAAGTTTGAAATTTTAAAAATATAAATTTTTTAATTGATATAGTCCTAAATAAAAATAAATGTGGTGGCTATAATGAGGATAAATCAAACAAATTTGAATTTTGTCCACAAAATCATTATATACTTCATAAGAAAAAAACAAAAAATTGGTGCTCTTAAAAATAGTAATTTTTTTAATATGGTAAAATAGGTGATTATAATGTAGGCAAATTAAAACACCAATACAACATCAAAATATCAAAAGATCATTTATATATTAATAAAATAACAGTTCCACAAAATCCTCCTAAGCAAGAAAATACTATTTCTCAACAACAAAAACATATACATAGGCAATTTTTCAACTTATTTATTGTCTAGAATATTATAATATATATGATATGATGTATCTCTTAAGGTTTCACAACTACTCCCTCCGTCCCAATTTGATAGGCATTAACTACTTTTCACGAGAATTAAAAAATAGTAGTTTTAGTAGTTAAAATCATTTAATTCTATACGATTTTTCATGTATGTCATTTGACTAATTGTGTTTGTAATTAATGAATTAGTTAAAAAAAAAAATAAGGGCAAATTGTAACTTGTTAATAATAAATGCAATAAAAAAGGAAAGTGTACTTATGTTTTGGGACATCTAAAATAAAAAGTATGCCTATCAAATTAGAACGGAAGAAGTAATATTTAAACTAATTTTTAATAATACATCATTAAATAAACTTAATTCATCTTAATTAATTAATAAATTCGTAGAGAATAAAAACACATTTAATGTGTCAAATGAATATTAACTAAATTTACTATATAAACAATTATTTAAAAATTATAAATTATCAAAAAATTTAAAAAATTAATGAAAAAAATTTAAAGATTACCTCTTCAACTTTCTATTTGTTTAGGCTCATATTATCATTAAATAAATTTAATTCATCTTAATTAATTAATAAATTCATACAGAATAAAAACACATTTATTGTGTTCAATGAATATTATTAATTAAATTAAATATATAAAATATTATTTAAAAATTATAAATGATCACAAAATTCAAAAAATCAATGAAAAAATTTTAAAGATTGCTTTTTTATCTTCCTATTTATCTGAAACACTATAATATATAGATATGATTTGTGGTATGATCATACGGTGGATGGTTTGGATTAAAAGTTAACTGTTCAAGAAATCTGTAATAAATTGCTAGATTACTTAAAAGCAAGAGACACATGGACGACTCAGATTTCTTGAAAAATTAAAATGTAATCCAAGTCGTTCCCTATATATTCCCTACTGAATTTCACCCCACCATAACTACATTCTTTTTAATAAAACTAGATATAAAACCTAAAAGATATATTATATATATTATATGCTCTGACTTACCAAACAAAGCCTAATACTGTTTAATTTGTAACTCCAAGTGATAAATCATATCAATTATAATTTTTTTTGTAAGTCATATTAATTATATCTGAATTAATTCTAATTTATTTTTATATGGTTATTAAAATTTGTTTTTAATGTGATCATTTAATTTTATTATAAATTAGTATTTTTTATCAATTGTCGTACGTATTCTTGAAATAGTTATTAAATTTTTATCCACTTTTCAGTATTGTTTTCTAAATTTTGGTTTATTTTTTATTATAATTAATTTTAAAAATGCTCACATCAAAATATTGTTACTGAAATAGGCAGTAAACGAATAAAAACAAATTATTTATAATAAAATTAAATTGAACCACCCCGAAAAATATAAAACACAAAAAAAAATCAATTTTAGGTACTCCTGTTTACAGAAATTAAAAAAATTGTTCAACATTAGCCAAAAGAATACGAATACTTTTGTAACTAGATTTAATTAAGTCATTTTCATCTTTTCACTTAGATTCTTATGCCATTTAGCGCCACCATTGCCATATCCACCGAAAGAAAAACAGCAACAGGCACAATAACTTGTGTTGCATGATAATTAGAAAAGGTGGTATATCGATCGGCGGAGCCTCATGATGGAATTGCAACACAAATTAATAACATAATGCCAGGAATTCTGGAAAGAAATTTAATTTCAAGCACACAAGTCATATTTTAACTAAGTGTATATATACTTAAGTTTCTTTTTTTTTTCTATAACTGTATATAAAGTATAAACATTTTTTATAAGTAAATAGATATTATGGAAAAAAATATAAACGTTTATATGGACATATATCCTAAACAAGTGGATAAGTAGGAATATATCAACAGATTTGTTCGGACACATTGAACGCATCTATATATACCTCTGCTTAACACCTTATGTATATCACAGGCAACAAATATACACAGCTCTCCAAGCCTTTTGGAAACCAATATTATCAAGAAAAGAAAAGTATGGGTCGGTTCTCTCCTACATTCTCCAACAAAGAAGCCACTGGAGCGCCCATTCCGGTGCAGCAGCTGCGCGAGTTGTTCGAAAGTTGTGACACCAATCGCGACAGGAAGCTGAGCAAGGCAGAGCTGAGAGTTGCCTTCAACAAACTTGGCGCGCTAATTCCCCGTTATCGAGCCCATCAAGGAATGGCTAATAATGATGTTAATGGAGATGGAGTCATCGATTTGGAAAACAAAGAGCTTGATGGTCTTGTCGATTTCGCCTACAAGCTTGGCTACACCTTGAAAAATTGATCCCCACTACAACTTCATTAATCTATAATATGGATTTGGGTTGGGTGTGCATTTATTAAATAAAGGGTGTGTTGATCTTTATCTGCATATTTTCTTCTTTTTGAGTTATATGAAAAAATGCCTGAAGGAGGGCTACTCGTTGTTCATGTATTGTATCATGTGATGTATTGTTAACTAAGATCTGGCAAAAGTTCAGACTTCTTGTATCATGTGTGTAGAATGATGAGGAAGAGAAATCACCTTTTTATAGTTTCTCAAATTGGGCTTAACTCACCCAGGTCAACTCACCTCCTCAATCCGAACCGAGTTGAACAATTGATGGACATAGGACAACTCATTGTTGGCTACCATTCCAAAACAGCACTCAGGGTGTCTCTGATAGCATCTTAAATTGGACTTAATTCATCCTATAGGATTACTACTTAATTATAAGTCCAACTCAACTTAAACAATATGAGATTTTTGACTCAACTGTTCTTTATTTTCTTGGATTGGCTGTAAATGAGGTGTAATTTAATCTGATCTCATAATTAAGAAAACATGTCCCCATATTCACTTTATTTCTGGTTTAAGAGTTGAACGCTCATAATTTTTGTAATGCTAAGTTGTGGATGTGACATATATTAAAAAACGTAAAGAAATCAAGGCTTGATTCCGAGGAGGGCAATTATGGATATCACTTGAGCATGATGAATAATTCACAAGAAAATCAATATAACTCCTATTTACAGAAAGTTATAAGAAACCTGTCGATCAATATAAGTCAAAAGAATACGATCGATTACTTTTATTGCTCGATTTAATTAAATCGTTCTCATCTCTTTATTTAGTTTCTTATGCATTTAATTAGTGCTATTGCCATCCACAGAAAGAACAACAACGCAGGCACGATAACAAGTGTTGCATAATTAGAAAAAAATCTGATATATTCTGGAAAGGATATACTAATATAATCATTTTTTAACTGTAACAATTGATAATTGCTTTAGAAAAGATTTCTTTATGATACTGTAGCTAATTGGAAAAAATTTTCCCCTTTCACAAAGATACATGCCTATCATGGATGTAGATTAGGATATTTGCATTTCCCGAACATTAGGAATGTTGCAAAACCCCCAAAAAAATGGAGGAAAGCAATCATAACAGAAGCTAATGATCTCACCAAGAGTGACGGAAAACATCAACGTTCGTCACTATTCAATGTCCTTCAAATTTTGTCCTCTTTTTTTTCTTTTTTTGTTAAAAAGGGAGTCGAAAGAAGTAGCGACGCTTTTACACGACCGTCATCTTAAGTTATTGACGGTCTTGAAAAGCGTCACTGCAGAGGTAGTGGCGCTTTTCTGAAAAATAGCTGCTATATGTAATGACTCCCACATTTAAGTGCATGCGTTTTGGAAAGCGTCTTAAAAAAATTAGTACCACTTAAAATTTCCATTAAAAAAATTTAAAAATGCCACTAAAAATTAATTTTCTTGTAGTGTCCTTTTTTTATATATAAATTAGCCATACTTCGATGGAATGGACATAAGAACATATTCATTGAGTACACTTTAACTTTCTTGTGAAAACTAATATGACATGATACCTTTTTTTCTGAGTTAGGGTTTAAAGTCCAACCATTATGAAAACCAAAACTATTGCAATATTAATGTACATAATTAATTGGAATAAACTTGTCAATTTTATGGCAGAGCCCGGCATCTGGATATTATGACGTGAAACCATGATTCCCTTGGTCCAGATACGAAGAACAAAATTATAAAAGGAGAATAAAAGTATATAGGAATCATTTGATTTTGTTGCGTCCCTTTCATGAGGAACCTTATCCTTTCGGACCCATTTTAGACCCAATTAAATTGAAACCTTTTAATTATCAGCTTTATATAGGAGTTTATAGTAGGCGAGTAATACTTTAAAAAATACCAAATTAATCATCATATATTAATATTACCCTACTCTTGTATTACGAAAGCTATCATTAAGGCCTCAATTGAAGTTGTTGATTCTAAACCTCAACGTAATCCCATTGCCTATATTTATATTTGAAGAAAAAAGTAAATCGATGCTAGTTGATTATTTCTATAGATATTTAATTGTTTGAAATATTTTTATGATAGTTGTTGCTTATAAGATTTGAAGTCAGGACCTAACGTAAGTAATTACTTATTTATACCAACTGAGGCAATCCTAATGAATAATCGTTTAAAATATTGACAATAGTGAATTTACTCGCTCTTATCAAAATGCAATTATATGTTAGGTTTGTATATAAATGATTATTTGTATTTAGTCATTTGATAATTGATATTAATAAAATCCCGTTTTAACTGAAAAAAGAAACCAGTGCCACAAATTTCTGCCTTAACGTTCGATCACCAGTGCCACAAAGATATCTCTTTGTCATTCTTGTTTCCACTAGTTTGGATTCTCATTCCACGTAGGAATAACACAGGCATCATGGAGGAGATTCCGTGGACAAACTATTCATGGAATATGGCCACAAGAAGAAGTCGTTCAAATTAGGATTAACCATTTAGACGTTGATTTTTTTTATTAAAAACATGTGAAAATAATGTCTTTGATGTTGAAACAAATAAGACTAAATTTTCAATCAAGACCAAGTTTTTAAGAGTTTCATGCTTGATTTTAAGAATCTTTAGGAATTAATATTTGAATTTTCTGTAAACCAATATCTACTTGTTGCTGAGTATATAGTAAAAAGTCTTGAATAAAATATTGTGCATATTTTCATGCTGATATTATTTCCTCCTACCACAAAAATAACTAACAAAGTGACATTAGAGTTCTATTGATCTTAAGAGACCTAGGGAGTATAATTTATACTACATTTACGATGAAGAAGAAAAAGAAAGAATGCATCCTAGTATTCTTTTCATGTAAAGACAAATAACTATCACAACCTACTCTCACAAATTAATACAAACACAAGTACAAGTACAACCACAACCCATAATTACAAATTGATAACAATAATAAACATAAATACAACCACAACAATAAATGTCAAGAATGTCGATGACAACAACAATAATAATGAATATCGAGAGCGTTGACAACAATTTCTTTAAGAAGACAAGATGATTTTATTCCAAGAAACAAACAAAAGATGATGCCATATTCAAGGAAGAGTTCTTTTGATATGATAAACTAGAACTTACAATAATCAAAGGCAAATAAGAGTTTTAAAAACATATAAAAATTATGTCTTTGATATTCGAACAAATAAGACTAAGTATTCAATCAAAATCAAGTCTTTTAAGAGTCTCATGCTTGATTTTAAAATATTTAGAAATTAATCTTTAAATGTTTTTATAAGCCAACGTCTACTAGTTCTATAGGTAACAAGTCACGAGTAAAATATTGTACATCTTTCATGGTCTATTCGCTCTTATCACAAAAATAACCAACAATTTTATTCTACGACTGTGAAAATTTTAATTTTCATTTACTAATTAATTCTGAAAACAAGTTCAATAAAATTGAACTACAAATTAATTAATTAGTCTATTGGTATAGTATGATAATAATTCTTTAATAACACTGACAATATTGCTCTCAACTTTCGAATTAAATAGTAGAACGCATTCTTCTTTGGACGAGCTATCTTTATGATACAACTTGAACGATTTTGTGCACTAATGCTGCAATGCGCATATTGGACTTGGACCATCAATTTTGATTTTTTATTTTTTTTATCCGGAGGACCATCGATTTTTGATTTATTCCATTTCGCAACCAGCAACAAATATTGATCGGAAAGACGTATATAAAGCTCGTAACATGCATCCAGATGACGTCATCGTGAGTTACAAAAACACAAACCTTAGAATTGGATGATGTCATTGAAATTGATACATTATGCTGATATTTGTTTTTAGTAAATTAAGAGTGATAAAAATTGCAAATCTGACAAATTCAGCAAATTATACATAAATATATAGAGAATGACCCATCTTTTAAAAAATACAACGTGGTAAATATGCAATATATTAAACCAATATAGTTTAAACAAACACCACCTTATTTTAACTAATTTGTGGAAGACCTATTTTTACTTGTTTTACTATCAAACTTATTAATCAATTATTTTTTAAAAAGTAATCATATATCATCATATCATATTATACATCATATATCATATCATATATATTATATATATAATACTAAAGCCATAGTACAAACAGTCATACACTGACATTTGTCTCTTTCTATATTTAACTCATAGCACTGCTTATTTCTTGACAAATGGATTTTAATTTGTTTGTTCTTTTTTATTTGAAAAATTATGTCCCATATTCCGGAAATTGAAAAAAATTAGAATATTAATTCAATATTATCTTCTCTTATTTTATTAAGCCTAAACAATTATCTCTCATCTCCCAATTCCCGGAATTTGAAAAAAACTAGAATCCAGATCACATCCAAAATCAACAAACTCAGTCATTCCCGTAAATCTCTATTCCAATATTTCATCTCTACCAAAACCACTTCCCGTGAATTTCATTGTTTCAGGTACGCGACTTCTTCTTCTTCCTCGCAATTTCTTCACTTCTTCCACTAACCAAAGCTCATTGGGTTCACCCTTCTCGCCATTTCATTTCTACGTCAAGTTGGGTCTCTCAGCTAGGACTGTGCTTCCTGGGAACTCAGTTTCTCGAACGCCCATAAGCTCTACGAGTTCATTTTGATAACAGCGAAGATAAAGAGCCCAAAAAGTCTCAGCCATTAGTCTCAACAGTTTTACCCTGCGATACAAGTGCAAAACATTAATTTGCATGTAATGTTTCTGAATGTTGATTGAGATCCGTAGCGATGTTGGGTACTCTCTCTTTTTCCGTTTCTTGATCTGGCAACTGTTTATTGTTCGCATTATGGTTATATTTGTTAGTTAATTTTACTTCCTGTTTTTGACACATTCCTTCAGTGATGTATAATTTGTCATGGGTGCTGTATAATTTTACTCCTTGTTTTAATTGTTCATTCGATTCCGATTGAATTAATCTCATTTCATTTCCTGGAGCAGCTATGTGAAGGCATGATGCTTAATCACGATCCACCTCAAATGAAACTCCGATTGTTCAATCTTAGTCCCTATCATATGTAATTCAGAAAAAGCTAATCTATTTTCTGCTTAGTTTCTTTCACAAGGTGTTATTTTCCTTTCATTTAAGCTGCAGTATGGTGTCGTTTATGTGATTATTTCGTTTGATACATTGTTTTGTTCTACTTAATGCGATATTTATTATGATTATTGCAATATTGGATTTTATATTACAATTTAGATCCTACGGTTGTTTTTTTCCTTAAGAAGAAATGGTCAAGTTTTTTTATTAGATTATTGGTTTTTTGTTTTAAATGTAATAAATGATTGGTTTATTATAAATGATACTTGCAGGATTGAAATGGAGCTTCGAAAGGTTTTCATTGGTGGGATTTCATGGGACACCAATGAATGACCTTATCTATAATGCCTTCAGGATGAACACATTGACATATTTCAGCTGAGGTGCGTGTCATTTTTATCCCATCCTTCTCCACCTGTTTGGCTTCTCTCCAACATCCTTCGATTTTTTAACTTCTGTACAAGATGAGAAGATCTTTTTTTTTTTGTTAATGTTAGTTAAAATCCCACATCGAACTGTTGTTTTGTCAAAGAAATTGTAAGGCACACAAACATTTGTTTAAATTCTCGATTGATTCAATCGTAGGTCACAATGAAGTGATAAAGTTGTCTCGATCATCCAAAGTGCATATGAACGGTAAGCTAGCTTCTTACTGCATCATTTTCCATTTCGTTGGAGGGTTTTGTTAACTTTACAAAGAAGAATAACGATAGTAAGGTTAAAGTAAGTAATATATTGGGAAGTTTATATAGAGCTTAATATTTAAGAAAGAGAAGGGTATTGAAGGGTGTCACAGGTGGTATAAGGTGGGAGTGAAAGTGAAATCACATGAAAATGGGTGAAGATTGATTAGTTATGCGGCACACTGGAGAAAGAAAAGAAGAGGAATAAGAAAAAGAAAGTTGAGAAGATAGAGACTGAGAAGCAATCTGGTAGGTCTCTTTGAATTTTTCTTTTGTCAATTATTTTTTCAAAATTTGATATGCTCCTTAATAGTTGCTGTATAGACTATTTTTCTTTTATTTTGGTTTTGTAAATTAAATACTGTTAGTTAAATTGGAGATGATTTCAACTCACTGGTTGCTGTAATGCATTGCGTACTGTTTGTTTTTGATAATGTAATATTATTGCTCTCTAATGGCGGAGTAGGTGGTTGTTGCTTGGAAGAAGAGAATTTCGACATCATTGAGAACCTAAAGATAAATGAGAAAGAAGATGGGGTCTAGGCAGTGGTGGTTTCCGGAGAACCAAACAATGTTAAGGTGGTCTAAAATATGGTGCTGCGAAAGCTTCATGTGAGTTAAAGAGTAATCTTTAGTGTGATTTTGAGGGAAAAGAAAGATAATGTATATGATTTGTGTGCAAAGGCTTAGATTGGCATCAGCGAGGTCCAACATATTTTGATCCTTCATCTTCATTTGAAATGCTTCTCTATGGTGCAAGAAATGCTTTCGCGACATTAAGAGGTTCATTTCATTATTCATTTCATTCTTTATTAACAACAGGTACCTCATATAGAACTGCATCCACTTGGAATGCGTTTGGATTCTTTGACAACTTCAAACTACCAGTATTAGGGCTGATCATGGGTCGGTTCGGTTCAGAAATTTCTAGAACCGAACCGATTTTCGGAGACTTGGTTTTCTCCAGAACCGGACTTGAACCAAATCTCTGAAATCTCCGAAATCTCGGTTCGGTTCGGAGATTCGGAGATTTCGGTTCAGTTGGATCGGTTCCGGTTTGGTTCTCAGATATTTTTTTCAATAGAATTCAATTTAAATACCAAAAATATTCTATTTATCATATCTTAAACATACAAACACAATACAATAATATAAAATTAAATCCCAAATACAATTAAACATCATAAATACCAAAAACACATTACAACAACATAAAATTAAATCTCAAATATAATCAAACATTATAAATACAAAAAACACATTACAACAAACATAAAATTAAATCCCAAATACAATCAAACCTTTGAATATTTTAGTACATCTTTGAACACTTTCGTACACATTTGAATATCTTAATACACCTTTGAACACCTTTGAATATTTTTGTACATCTTTGAACACTTTTGTACACCTTTGAATACCTATGAACACCTTTGTACACCTATGAACACCTTTGTACATTTTTTAATACCTTTGTACGTCTTTGTACACCTATGAATACTTTTGAACACTTTTGTACACCTATGAATACCTTTGAACACTTTTGAAGTTCAGTTAATTGAACACTTTTGTACACCTATGAATATCTTTGTACATCATCCAAATTTGAACACCTATATACAC
>CAODLS010440818.1:0-13398 GCA_948243855.1 Flueggea neowawraea | reverse complement strand
CTCTTCCTTACTGCAAAACTGATTTCTTTTGCATAAGCAAGATAAAATTACTCACCCCCATCGAGTGTTGTGAATTCCTTGTCCATGATTTCCAAATGTGTCATTTTAGACAGTTCTCTGCAGCCACCTTCATCATGCAATTCATTTCGGGCCATAACTTCCTTGCTTCCAATACCATAGTCAATTGTTTTTGCTTTAGTTTCACCATCACTATCATCATCGTCATTAGAGGTCAAACTGTCATAGTCATCGTTCTAGTTGGAATGTTCTTCCGAGTCACCCTCATATTCTGAGTCAATGTAATTTACCAACTCTTTATCTTTCCATATATGCCTGTCCATGTTCATTGAAAACTACAAAATTAATTCTTATGTAAGTTTGATTTCAATATTGAACTCCAATTCATCTTAACAACACGATGCATGACATATATTGAAGACAATTTTAATATAATTTCATTAAAAAAATGTCACTTACATGGAAACTACAAAAAATCAAAATCTTCACATACAACTATAATAAAAAATAGAAAAATTATACATAGTATACAATTCTGCAATTAAAAATACGTCATTTTACATAAAATTTTTACTTTCTTAATATATCATTTTATATTCATGCCACTATTCCTTTGAAATATGCCATTCGTTTAATAATTTCTGTCAGTATTAAAAAAATAAGTAACAACTTTTTGAAGCACATATAACTGCTACAAAAACATAGAAACTAGCAACTACATCACATATATTTTCATTATTTGTTATTTTATCTACGTACCATTTTTTGTGCTTAATCTGTTATTTGTTCTTAGATATATGCAACTTAATTTAATAAAACTAACATTAATGTAAGAATACATAAAGAAACCACTAACTTACATAAATAGAGCAAAACATAACAAATGCTGGCTATTTTCTGCCATTTAACAATATGTCACTATTGTTATAAAAAGAGTCATTCTTTTTAACTATTATATTACTTTTTACATAAAAGTGACAAATTATATAATCACATATAAGGAATCCAAATGAACACATACATACCACTAACTGACATATATTTTTATCATTTGTCATTTTACATACCTGTCAATTTTCGTACTCAATTTATCATTCATTTTACTCTATACACCATTTTCACCATAAAAAAAAAAAGATTAAAGCAAAATTACATAACAATACCAAAAAATCACATAAATAGAGAAAAAAGAAACAAATCATGGTTATTTTTTGTCATTTTTTGAATATGTTACTATTATTATACTAATGGTCATTTATTTGAGCATTTATGCTTCTTTTCATTGGAAAAGTAACAAAATTTGAACTGGCATATAAATACAAATAAAACACAAGAATGTTAAATTAAGTGACATATATTTTTATTTTTTTACATTTTCTAAACATGTCATTTCTCGTACTTAATATGTTATTTTTTATGATGTATAAGCCAGTTGATGTAACAAAACTAACATTACATAAAACAACATTAAGGGACCAACAAATTACATAATTAGCTCGAAAAGTAATACATTGGTGCTATTTTTTTATCACTTTATGAGCATGTTACTATTCAATAATAAAATGTGGTTTGATTTAATTATTCTGTTTTTTTATTTGGGCAAATAAAAAATTCAAAAATCACATAAAAGTATAATAAAAACACGAAAATATGCATATAAGTGACATGTTTCCTCGTTATTTGTCAGTTTATGGACATGTCAAGTTTCCTACTCAACTTATAATTCCATCTCTAATATATGTCAGCTTATTTCAAAAAAAGAAAAAAGACAATACAGTAAATTACATAAAGAGACCTAAATATCACATAAATATTACAGAACATAACAAATCGACTTTTTATTTTTCAATTTATGAATATGTCACTATGATCTTTAAAAATGTCTTTTTTGGTTTCTTTTCCATTAGTTAACCACATAAAAGTGATAAATATTGAAATCACATTTAACTACTAAAAAAATCCAAAAACTTGCAATTAAGTAGCATATATGTTCCTCTATTGTCATTTCATATACATGTGATTTTTAGTTATTGACTGGTTATTATTTTATCTAAATATGTCACTTTTTTTTTACAAAAGTAACATTATTATGAAATCACACAAAGTCTCTAAAAAAGTACAAAAATATGTTAGAAAGTAACAAATATGTGTTATCTTTGTCACTTAACAGATTTACTGAAGGGATCTTCAATTCCTTCTCATCCTCAATATTCTGCAATATTACCAATAAAAGTAATTTCGACAAAGATTATAAGATCTTGTTAGACAATTTTTGTAAAAATGATGGTCTCCTATAAAACTTCTATATAAGGGCCAAAATAGAGATATCATAGTAATACTAACATAGATCTTTCTTTTACTACTCACTCGGTCTCATAGGCATACTTTTTATTTTAAGTGTTCTTAAAACACTTTTCTTATTGCATTTATTATTAATAAAGTTACAAAATTATTCTTATTTAATATCCTTTTCAACTAATTTATTAATTATCAACACATTTACTCAATGTCATAAATAAAAAAAACTTAAAAAATTAAATAAGTTTAACTATTAAAACTAACATTTTTTAATTTCCATGAAAAATAATTATTGTCTATTGTCATGAGACGGAAAGAGAATCATCTAAAACTCCAAACTCGGAACAACAAACAGGAATAATAAGTAGAAAAATCATCTCACCCATTTTTTTATTATCTTTGATGACACAAAGAAAGTAATGAATTTAAGAGAGAATAAGATCTCCGTCACTTTGAAACTCCATTGCTTGGTGCTCTAGACCACCACTGGGCTCTGCCAAATGCCGAATGCCGAATGCGCTCAAAGCAGAGAAAATACAAAACACTTGACCATGCCAAAGACATTATAGATCTGTGTTTAATCTAATTATTAAACATTGTCCCTTTTTTATTATTAGATATTGATTGATGGTAACAAATAATTTAAGCATTCCAATACACGCTTGTTAGCATAAAAAAACATAACTTCATAGTTTTCATGCAAGCCCATTGTCACTTATTGATACCCGAGTTTTTCTAGTTTCAGTGCTAAAAAATTGTGAGTTTGATTCTCTGTGTGAATAAATAAAATGAAAAAAAAAAAACTAGAACACAGATAAGTAAACACTTTCGTTAGTATTATATCAAATACAAATTCATGTCTTGAACATCTTCAAATGGCCACAACATTGAACTTACAGATACACTACTACTCCCAATTTATACAATACATAAATATGGGGGATCCCTTTTCTTTCACCCACCCCAGTACACCGTGAGGTAATAAACTTCAATTTTAGATTACACTACTAATGGATCAGTTTTGGTTTTTGCGATGTTCATATCTCCTCATCAACAGTTTGTATCGTAACTCGCGAGACCTTGCAACTCTGGACCTTCTAGGCGAGGATTGTTCTCAAAGCTACGACAATGAAACAGAAACAGTCCGTTACTAATGTCGCACATGAATAGTAATGGTTGCAACACTATAGGGCTATTTCATCAACAATCAGCAACGTATAGTCTAAAGACGGGCAGAGGAAAATTGACAATGGTTGAAGTACACGTATCAACCATCAATACATGAAATGAGTGAAAACTTGAAATCATATAATAAAAGCCAGAAGAAAGTTTGGAAATAAGCTTCAAAATTTTGAACCCGCAGAGATTTCACCATACAGTTGAATTCCCATAATATTAAAGCTAAGTCCCCAAAGGTCCCCATACTAATCAAAATGTTGTAGATCCATACTGAGATTGACCTAAGCTGAATTCATGGGAAGGCAGATTGACATAGTATGATGCAAACAAGTCGGGCAGCTTAGAAGCCCCAAGCTCGTCTGATTGTTATAGTTCATATAAATCCATCAAATAAGAGGAATAAAAATAACAGCAGTCATGCTCAAGCCATTTTCAGTTAAGTAAATCCTGAGGTCAAAACTTGTAATATATTAATCAAGCGTAGCTTTCAACCCAGAACTTTGCCATCTCTCGAGAAAATAAATAATTTTGGCAAATATAATTGATTTAACTATCCGGCAATCTCAGCCCAATCTTAACTTCTAAATAATTGATAAAATAAAATGGTTAGGAATGAAAAAATAATTTAAAAAACTTCAACCACCATATTTGCCATATAAACCATCAACACAAAAAGGAAATTTTCCCAATCAAACTCTATATACTACGACTGTAACAGAGGCATAACACAACTTCAATATTTTAAAATGAGGCATAATGCAACATAACTTAAATAATGGTAGGGAGAGAAGTATAATCCATGGCATAAAGGACAAGAAAGTGCAGCAAAGTCGATCAAAATTCAACTCACACCAGGCATAGTAAAGTGTATTGTAAAATATATAAACTATCATAACAACCCATGCAGGAGAAAGGGCAACAAGCAACAATAAAAAGATCTATACTTTGGCTCATGAGGCAATTCAAGAGAAATAAAACGGATAATAGAGCACATTAGAAGCAGGAACCTACTTCTTCAAAGGGATATGTTCAAATGGTCCACTGGTAGGAATTGTTCCACACAAATCATTATTTGAAACATCACTGCAAACAAATGAAACGTTTTGCGAAAACTTATTTCAAATGAACACATTTACAGAGTTCATGGTAAATCACATGCAGAACAACAAAGTAAAAAGAGGGAGGGAGGGAGGGAGGGAGGGAGGGAGGGAGGGGGGAGAGAGAAAGAGAGTACTTACACAACTTTAAGGCTTGAAATACTGACTAAACCCCTGGGAATTGGTCCAGTTAGCTTATTATCATTAAGCCGTCTGCCAAATGGAGAAGATAATGAGTCAAAGGACAGAACATATGTTGCAATGAAGCATACACTAATTACTGAATGCGAAAATATGAAAGAGAGATCATATCAACAATATGGAAACATTCCATAGCTCAATCATAGATTTAAAACAATTCAAAGGTTACTAGAACATCAATTATTCCACCAACGAAAAGCATGTTTACAATAAAATAAACACTTCATCTAACTAAAATATTTGACACTATTATAATTTTCAAGACCAAAAATCCTTTTCCTTTTTAAAAAATCTATGACCAATAAAGGGGGATGGAGAAGAGGGCAAGGAATTGGAGCACAAGTAAAGTTGTCTACTTGTTTGACAAAATATTTAAAAAAAATAGAATTAGAGGGAAAATGAACAGCAATGAGGTGGAAAAAGGAATGAAAAACTTTTTAATTATATTTTTTTATTTATCCTAATTAACCTAATATATATTAAAAATCCAAAATTAACCTTTTTCATATTTTATTTTGTTACAGATTCTATCATATCATATATATGCAACACCAACAAAATAGTTCCATCACTTTATAGGAAACTAATCAAGACTAATAATTTTAAGACAAATATTATTATGATAAAACTGCCTTAATTTATTAAAAATTTTCTAGTTTTGTTGTGGCTATATTGCCAGAAGCTTATTTTCACCCACAAGTACATTAGTTTACTTGTTAATTATATGTTTTTCACTTATTCTCCATCATTTCCTTCCCTACATATCCAAATAAATGGACACAGTTAAAACATGTCCATTTCCAATGGCTTTTCATTGTGCCACGTAAGAGGAGGTTAAATCATTTTTTATCATCTTTAATCCCCATCATTCACCTAACTATAAAAATCTTTCATCCTCTATTCAACTTCCCTACTTTTATAAAGAAAATAAATGATTTTTAGGTATGAATAATCAGTTGATTGCAAAGCAAAGTTTCCAATTGATGATATGATCTCTCTTAAAGTAGGAGAGATTGCCAATTTGTGATGTGATTTCATTGATAAAATCTTAAGTAAAAAGCTAATAAATTGCTCGTACTCACAAGAAAACAAGGGACTTCAATTTCCCCAATGAAGGTGGAATGGTCCCTGAGATGTTATTGCTATACAAGTCCAAGCTGATGAGGCTTTTCAAGTGACCAAGCTCAGCAGGGATGTTTCCTTGAATATTGTTTTTGTAAAGCTCCCTACATCAAAAATCACAGAACAATTCAAAAGTCGAAACAGTACCTGAAAACCAAAAGACATTTTCACATACAAAATCGAAGCAGATGAAACCATAGTTGCATAAATAAGCTAGTATTATACTTAAGTAGGTTCTAATTAAACAACAAATAATTTTCAATAATTTGCATGAACTATTAAACAGAAAACTTGGAATAAGAACATACAGATATTGCAAATGCTCTAGCTTCCCAAGCTCAGGTACTAGGTGCCCAGAAATGTTTGAGTTTCCCAAATCCCTGCATAAAAAATGAGATCAAAGAATTATAAATATAAATTAATCACTATCTACCAGGATAGATGGAAAAAAAAACCAGTCAAATGATACAACTAAAAAAGATATGACAGCCAAGAATGAAAGCAAATGAACACACTATACGAAAGATTCATGGTATAACACATAAATAGGAATTTCAATGATACAAATTATAGGATGACAAACCATTACGCAAAGCGTTGTCACCAATCAAATTGAGAGTAAGGACATTTTTCAAGAAATCACCCAGGTAAAGGAGAACATGCATTTGCTCATTAAGTTAGTACATGTCTGGAAGTGTTTCAAATCCTTGACTAAGAAATGCAATGTACACAAGGGACGATTCAAATGAACGCACATGTGATAGATGACAATGACATGTACCCCAAAAGAAAAATACTAAAGTGAGAGAAAAAAGAAGTCCCTTCGACCCCTTCAGATTAAATATCTTTTCCAGAGAACAGAAAAGATGAAAAGCCACATTTACTCTTAAATTGAACTCCAGTTCAGATTAATATTTCGACAACTATTGGCAAAACATTCCCTTGGTTGAACCCAAAAGCTTATGGTGAACAACTTATGGATATTTGGAAGTCACTGTACTACATGAGCAACAAAAATGACCTTTTGCAACAGCTATCTGACAAAAATGCTAAATAGATACTGGAAAAAAGGTTACTATTTAACTATTTAAGAAAACCAACACCAAACCCATTCACACAGATACAGTATTACACCACAAAATCCAAACCTTAACTTCGATAATATTTTTGTTTCCTTCAGCATCAAACAGACAAATAAACAATAGACGCACTGGAAAAATATAACTCACAATAAAACAACCATTGATCCTACACCACCAACTATTAGTTCAAAGAACCATAACTCCACCTAATCCTTAGTTCAAGCACCTAAGAAACACAACAAATTGCAATCCTTTTTATGAAGACAAGGATCAAATGCTCCTACTAACACCTAACTAACCAAAGAAAGCTCAAGTTCTCAATTCCTCACACAAAACGCTAAACGACATATCAGGGAGTCCATACAACCCCTCTGCATTCCAATCAGCCAACCCTGATTATCTTCTACATAAAGTATAAACACAATAAAATCGAATTTCCTTTTTCCCCCCTTTCCTAGTTTCAATAGTAATTAATACCTGAAACTCGAAATATCCAATTCATCAAGCTACGGAGTGAACAAGGAATGTGACAGAAACCCTTAACCAGTAGAACAACGGAAACAAGTTCATAAATAAAAAAAATAATTAAAACAAAAACTCAAGATAGAAAATAAACCTTAAAAACCCAATAAAACAGGAAAAAGGAGAAAACAAGAAGTCTTACACTCGAGTGACGCGATTGTCCTGGTTACAAGTGATATGGAACCAAGTGCAGGGGTTCACGAGAGTGGGATCCCAACTCTGGAGGACGTTATCGGGATCAGAGAGGCTCCGTCTAAGCGTGTAGAGAGCGTCTCCTTCCGAGTTTCCAAACACTGCAACAAAAGCCAGAGACAGGGAAAGGCAGAGTGTCAACAGCTTCACTGTCCGCGACGCCATGGATTGTGCAAGGTGATGCTAAAAATCGTGATCCTTGGGATGAGGAATGAAATTGGGGGCGTTGATTAGGGTTGGGTGTGGAAGAGAGAAGTGAAGAGAGAGATGAAATGGAAATAGAAAAAGAAGAACGTAAATGGAAGAGAATTGGCTTTGGGAATATTCATGGGGCAAGTGACTTTCTCCCTCTTTTTTGTATTTTAATTAGGCTACTAGTAATCCAGTCGTAACCCAAGAGTTTCACGGGACATTAACTCAACTTTTTACTAAATATAATTTTATTTTAATTTTGTTGGAATAAATTTGATCGTTTGATTAAAACAATCTAACAGTCAGATTTTTTTTTAAAAAAAATTTATTGATTTATCAGATGCTGGGCCAATGGATCTCGCGTCTAACAATATAGCCCGTTTTATTACCGCGTCTCAGTCTAAAGGATTAAGAACGGTAGCCACATTCCTAATTCTACTGTGGACAATCTTAGGCTTCCTTTTTTCCTTTCTCTGTCTGAGAATTGGATTTTAGGAATTACGTTTTGTGTTTTTTCAGTGGAGTTTGTTGTTTTTTTTCAGTAGTACTAACTGTCTAGCGATCTCAAAAGACAGACTATTAGCATACATAATACTACCGGAATGATAACGCGCACTCTTTGTGGTGTGTGTCAATTATAACCTACCCCGTTATTACAAAGGGAGGAACAACTTGTTTCGTCTATACAAACACTTAAATCTAATCTTTTGACAGTTTCCAATGTCCTAAACTTGGTCTAGAATAGTGAGACTACCACCAATTTTTTTTTTCAAGAAACAGGATAAAAAATAAATGTATATTTTTCACAATAACAATATATCGAGTATGGTTAAATATGTAAATTATTAATAATTTATTTAATTATTATAATTTTTTATTATTTAATAATATTTGAAATTTAAATATTTTAAAAAAATTATTTTAGACAATTAAAAATTAAAAAAAATGATATTTGATTAGGAATTTTTATTTGAGATATTTAAAATACATTGCAAACGACTTAGTAAAATTAAATCAAAAGGGATAAGTAATGTGTTGGTGCAGTAGTATCAATACAAATTATTTATTTTCCAGTTAAAAGAATTAAAAATATTTATTTAATTTAGTTGAATTATTGTTTGATATGTAAATTGATATCTACACCAACAACAGTGATTTCCTGCTTTTTCTTCCATGACTTCCATTTCGTAGAGACTCAACGGTCAACATAATGGCATAACAAAGTGGGCCAAGTGTGTTGTGGGTTAGGTTCCAGGAATCTGACCAATTCCACTTCTATCCAATTGGAGTGCAACTCCACTCGGACTTTGCTTCTAATATGCCTCATCAATCACATTAACCCCATTCTTGAATTAAAAACAAATCACATTAACCCCATTCATTACCGTGTCATGATTAAATGCTGAGAATAAAGTTATGGTCGTTATTGACCTCTCTGTTACTCTTCTTTTCATTAGAGTGACAAAAACTAAACCCAACTGATTAATTGACCCAACCCAAGTTGGTTTGGCGGTTCAGTTTGGTTTTTCGGATAAATTAGTAGTAAGAGTGTAATCGAGCCGAGCCGAGCCGAGTTTTGGAGTGTTCAAGCTCTTCCTCGAGCTCAAAATCTTGTTCAAACTCGGCTTGTTACAAGGCTTACTAGCTCATGAGTTTGTTCGCGAGCTTTTCAAACTTTGTTTAACAAAGACTTAAATAAAATCATAAACGAGATTTTAAGTTCAAATTTGACAAAAGTTCTAAAAACAATATATTTAAGTTTATATTTGTTCAATAAAATCATGTTGAGCATGCAGTTGAACAAAAAACTATTAGAAGTTTCAATTTGTTTCATAAATTCAATTTAATATTAGACATTATGTGATCATACTTGTACTTTTATAAGTATAGTCGATTAGTATAATCTTTTACTTTTGTTGATGTATCTCAAATATTAAATAAAATTCCAAACATAAGTTTTTTTTAATAATTTAGTTTAAAACATATGTAAACATATATACATTTATATATACATATACACATGTATATATATAAACGAGCCTACAACAGAATTTGTTCACGAGCATTGTTCATGAACATATAAACGAGCCTATTCGCGAGTTTTTCGAGCCGAGCTTTTGGGTATTCAAGCTCGGCTCATTTATTAAATTAAGATTAAAATCTTGTTCAAACTAAGCTCATTTATTAACGAGTCGAGTCATGATCGAACTTTTATTGAGTCGAACACCGAGTAGCTTAGCTCATTTACTGCCCTAATTAGTAGGTATGTTGAATCACATTCTAACTTTGAAGGTGAGTATTCCTGTAATGTTTTTTTTTTCGTAATATAGATTGGTCTTCTACTTTATACAATGATACAAGATTGATAATAGCTTATATTGGAAAACATGTAATAAAAGCAAAAATAATATTTGGGTACAACGTTGGACACAAGGTGTTCATTCTAACGATGATCTTAACACTGTCTGACCTCAAATTGCCATTTAAGTTCCAAATGAGACAATATCCATTGATTGTTTTTTTCGCAATGACTATTAACAAGAATCAATGTCAATCTTTATCGCAAGTTGGGTTGTATTTACCTTGCCCAATTTTCACTTATGATCAATTATATGTTGCAATCTAAAGGGTGAAAAGCAAATTCGGATTAAAATTTTTTATCTGTAACCAAGATGAGAAGACTAACAATTTTACCAAGAATATTGTACATAAAGAGGTGTTTAAAAACTTATCATAAATAGTTTTTGTTGTAGTTATACTATTTTTCTCAAACCATTTGAATTAAATTATTTCGTTATTTGTTAGGTTACTTATCTACTGTTGAAACAAGTATATAGTAATGGAATTACACAATATTATTGAAAGCATTATAATAAATATTTAACCTGCCTATTTAAAAAATTGAAATAGAAAGAACTACACACCGCAACAGCACCCGGTTTCCAACTAGTTTTTATGGAGAAAAAAAATCTATTCGCGCATTCAAGCTACCCGTTTGAGAACAAGGATTGTCTAGGATCTTATATGTATGTGCAAAGAGTTGCAACCCTTGTGAGATAGGCTTGAAATTCAAAAAGATAACCAGGGACAGATTGGAAGGGGGTCTGGCATGGTTCGGTGATCATCTTTGTACTAGCGGGATTCCATACATATAGTATGGAGTCCCGTTGGAAATTGCAGGGCCCCCCTCAAGCAACCATGAGTGGCAAGGCCGTGAGAGGGGGTTAAAGTCTTGATGAAGACGATGCTCTTCTGTCTTTATTTTGTTTTTTGAAACTTCCTTTTTGGCCCCAAGTTTTTTTTAACGCTGGGACTAAAACAATGATGTCGTTTTAGTCCCAGCGTTAAAAAAAATAAGCCTCTTAAAAGACAGAAGAGCAGCGTGAGTGTGACCAAGAGAGGAGAGAACCATCGACTTGGAGAGAAAAGAAAGGGAGAGGAGAAGCAGAGAATGGAGGCCGCCACCTCTGCGCCACACGTCCCCACCACAACCGCCGTCCGTTCCAATTTCCATCCGTCATAGATCATTGTCGGCAATCTTGGATTAATTTTCTAGTAAGTTGTTTTCTCTTTCTATAACTTTAATTGGTTTTTTAGGGTTTGAATTAGATGATAGATTGATGTTGATGGTTGAATGTTCATTGAATGGTTGATAATGTATGTTGAAATAGTTGTTGAGAGTTGTATTAGGGTTGAATTTGATGTTGTTGATTGGTGAATTGTTTGAATTGAATTGAATTATTTATGATTAGGATTATGAGGAATAGAAATATTGGGTTTGTCGGAGACTCCTTGAATGAGAACTTTTTGGAGGCGTTTTTGTTTGTGCTTAGAGTTGCTGATGTTGGTGCCAAGAAGTGGAAGAGGAAAGGCGCTTGGAGAGGTACGTGCTTATTTCCCTAAATTCAATGTCACTGTGGGGTATCATCGAGCCCTGTTGCTTGCCAAATACGAGTGAGTTTCTTGGTCTCAATTCTGATTTTTTGACAGAGAATTGCAATTTGGCTTGAAGTTGCTTTTTTGACGTTGTTTTAGCTATACCATGTGCAATGATTTAATTTTAACTAAACATTATATCTTCTTTAGTGCTCATGTGAATGATAAGCACAATTATGTTTCCTCTCTTCAAATACAAGCCCATAACTTCATGAAGGAAAGTGCCTTTCTGGATTTATGATGTGTTTATTGACACTTCAGTGCAACACAATTTATGAACTCAAGGAAACATTAATAGTAAAAAATAAATATTATATGAAAATTATTTTTCATGAAAGTTATAGTGTTCCAAATAGATTGAAGCAATCGCTAAAAAGCTAACAATTTATACTTCACAAGATCACTTTGTGATTATTGCTAATGGTTGTATTTTAGGGTTTGAATTTTTTGAGATAATGTATATATAAATGGTGCCCCACTTGAAATTCTTTCTGCGTCCGTCACTGAAGATAACCGCCATTGCCACTTGGTGGCATTGCATAATATTTCACAGTTTATAGCGTTCTCACCCTTTTGAGTTTGGCCAAAATATCAGAACAAGGGACGTCGCAAATTCAGTGTGTTTCACAAAAACTAAAATAATTACATTGAAATTGCAACAACAACAACAGTGTTCTCAACCATCATGTAATTAGTTAAAAGAAGATATTAACTGTTAATTGAACGACAATGTGCAAGACTGTAAATAAAAGCTTACAAGAAACCAGAATATACTTAAAATTTACCTGTCTAGGGTTAACACCTGCTATACTATATAACGTGTTAGAACATCAAAAAGATAAAGGAAAATAGTCACTTAGAGCAACACAGCATAACCAAAAACTGAAAGCACTTTGCGAAGACAGAGCTTAGCTTTTTCTCCTTCCTGGCAGGTCTTGAAGACTCCCTGCTTGCATATCTCGTGCCTCTATCAAATACATTCGCAAAACCTTCATCGAAAGCAGCAAAATGTTGTTCTTGACAAGAAGAACAAAGATACGAGAAGTCATCATCGCTATCACTACCCATTGGTGAGATATTCCTGTATGATGATAGTGGATGAATCATGTTCGCTTGCACTGCATCGTCGTCATCTTCATATAAACGACTACTACGATGCCTCATAGTTTACTGATTATCGCTGGGAAGAGAGACTTTCAATTAAGGCTAATTGAGAAATCTGTGAGCAGGATTCTGTGTTGATCGTTTATTTAGATAGGGAAAGAAGTCGGTTTTCCAAGTACAAATCCTACAAGGAAAAGGAGTGAGAAGGGATATTCTCCTGAAATAGAATCCTAGCTTCACTAGGAAACAAAGCCGGTTCTTTTATTGCCTTAAATAGGATAATTTAATTACACTAATAAAGGAATTGATAATGTTCTTTTCTGGTTGAGCCGTGATAGGTTGAGAGAATGGCTTATTTCATATAATGCTTAAAATAAAAGATTAAAGCTAGAAAACAGCTAATTGGTCTGTGTCAAAAAGATTTACACTTTGATGTTTGCAAGAAATTGCAACAA
>CAODLS010440451.1:0-24584 GCA_948243855.1 Flueggea neowawraea | reverse complement strand
TCCTCCTCCTTCTTCTTCTTCTTCTTCTTCTTCTTCTTCATTTCTCTCTCTCTCTCTCTTGAGACAAATCTTCATCTTCTTCCTCCAACTAGAAACAACAAAGACCCAAAAGAAAATCCATTACAGCTATTAAATAACTCTGACAATATTTCAAAATCACAACAACAAGTCTCAAATCAGTCACATAATTGATCTCTTCTACACCCTCCCTTCATAATCAAACCTTAAACCTAATTTACCATTTTCACTTTTATGGCCACTCGCTCTCTCTCACCATCGCAACAGTTCTATCTGTTTCTTAGAGTATGTACAACAACCTCTTTGAACATGCTTCTTAAAATATAATATTTTTTTATCATTTTTTATTGCGAATTTTGAACAAACTCTAACGTTATTTACAGTCTAATTCTCTTTTTTAATATGTTATTAATAAATTCACTAAAATTTTATTTAATATTATAATTTCTCAATAAAATTAAAATATTATTATTTATTCTCTAATACTATTTATCTAATTCATTAATATAATATTCACTTTATAATACATTTTCTCTCGATATACAACTTTCAAAAATAAATTAACACATAAATAATAATAAAATAATAAATTTTAAGGAGCATGTCCTCCCTTGGACATGCTCTTACTCCCTGATGCTCTCTTTCTCACTCCGCATCATGATTTTTCTCTCTAGATACGACTGTCAAAATTTTTCTTCCATGGCAGATCTAAATGTAGTGGTTGAGTGAGGGTATAGAGAGCCAAATATTAATCTTGGCTTGAGATGGATGGTAGACCTTCAGTGAGAGTGAAAGGTGATTTTTGGGTTTGTCATGAGAGTGATTTTTGGGCTCTTTTGGAGAGTGTGTTCTGTTTGTGTTTGTTTTTCTAGTGGTGGTGATATTCGGGATTATGGTGGAAATGGTGGTGGCTGTGTTTGTTGGTGGTGATGGTGACGGAGTTTTTGGTGAGGGTGACTTAGTTAGTTGTTTTTTTTAAAAAGAAATGGTTTAGATTGGATTGGTGGGTTAATTGTTGACTAGGATAAAGATTTTAATGTATCAAACTACTTTTTACACGTCATAGTGCATGTTTTTTTAACTACAAAATACATCCATTTCAAATATTCAGTTCATATGGTTTAGTCAATATTGGATGTATTCTAAACACTCAAAAATTTTAAAGTGATAATTTAAAAATGTCTATAACTTTGGTGTGTAAGTCATGTCTTACTCCCTCAAAATACATTTATTGTACTCAAAATACAACATAAAGTAGATAATTGGAAAAACACAATTCATTCTATATATGTTCTACAATTAGATAAAGGGGTAATTACTATGACGTTTTTGTATTTTACTGTAATTTTTTTTTTTGCATTTCTAAATTTTGAAAAAGTCCCATATTGTATTCCTACTTATAAACTACGTCAATTAGAACATATCGTGAATACCTAATCCTAGTATCACAGGTTCTGCACAACCGTTTACATGCAAACTGGAATGAATACCAAGATTAGATATTCAAGATGTATTCTAAGTCGACGCAGTTTACAAATAGGGATACAATATGAATCTTTTTAAAACTTAGCGACTTAATGAGAGATTACGATAAAACACATGAACGCTAATGTAATTGCTCTTAGATAAATTCTATTTTATTTGTAAGATAGAAGATTGATATATATTGGCGGATCTATTTTATTTTATTTTTTGACTGCATCCTAACTCCAAAGTATAAATTTCTTAAATTATCAATCATAACAATCCACAAATTAAAAATAACCACAATTTATGAATCAATTGCGGAAGAATGGATGAATTAAGCGGATGAACAATTTTGTTTCACATCCAACAATTGGTACGTACAATAAAGGCGTTTATGCGTGTGCATGGGCCCCTAAATGCTGAACATCATTTTTGTACCCTTAACACCAAGAGGGTAAAATTAGAGTGGGTTCGAGTAAATGTGATCCCAAGACTCATCAAGCAGATGATGAAGTGCCCAAAAAATGGTGGAGCCTCTTATATACATAGTTTGTGTGTAATTATGTTGGCTATGATTAGCGATAGTTAGTGGATATCATCAGAGTTTCGTGGCATTTACAGGTTGTGTTTCCCGGTTATAGAGAAGAATTCCATGTGCTTTTATTTTTGTTCCACTTGGGGTGTTTTAATTGTTTATCTCTGCTTACATTCTATACACGAAAGTTTGTGTTTCGTTAAGCTTAGATGTTTTTAGGAAACATTGATGGGGAAGAAACTAGACTCAATTTCAAATTCTGGTTTAGTTAGTTTTTTTTTCTTCAAGTATTACATCTCATTAACATCAATGAATTTCAAAAGAAAAAGATTAATCTTCTTGAATACAAAGCAAATTTTGATTTAGTTAGTTTCTTCGATTAAACATTTTTTTTATATATTTAGCTCTCACTAAAAATCAAACTCACAATCTATTAATGTTAAAAACGACTCTATTACTTGTAGACTATAAAGCTATATATTAGAATGACTCCAAAACTTAAAACTACTTCTAGTAAACAAATCAAAATTAGTGGTTAATCTAATTAGCCGATATTTGTGTAGTTGTCTTAGTTTTTGAATAATTTTTTTGGCTAATATGGTCATTCATTAATTAATCTACGTGTTGATGCAAAATTGTTTCATAAATTCATTTAATTTAGTAGTACTCTGGGAGACGGTTGCAACGATATATTTCTGTAATTTGTTCCTTTGTATCGAAGGAGGAAAAAAACCTTAAAATGCATAGGAAGAAATTTGAGATCCTAGTGAAAGCTGCTACTTAGCGGACAGTTAACTTCTTGAAGAGCTTTTTGGGCACGACTTTAATTATAGTTTCTAATAAAGAAAATAAATGTCCCCTCGATATATTTTTCTAAAATTAGATAATCACATATGTATTGTTTAATATTAATTAGTTATTTATACACAACATAATAATGAATTTCTAATTGTTGTCTTTAAGCTAGCTACGAAGTTTCCTCCAGAATTTCAATCTCTGGAAAATGATTGATCTTGTAATAAATTAAGGAATAATTGTAAACTTTTGTGTAATGCCATAAATCAAAATTTTCAACATGCATTGTTACTACTAAGTTTCTAACTTAAACATAGCTATGATCTCCTATAAATTGAAAGGTTGAGAAATTGAATTTTGATAATCAAGTAAGGTTAATTTGGCTTTTCAGATTTAAGAATATCAATGCAAGTGTTAGAATCTTAACATGTAATATATATATACACACATAAATTCTAACATGTAATATATAAATTCTTATGTAAATTTTATGGGATCCTGAGTTTGTTCTAACTCTAAAATGGTCTCTCTTTATCCTAAACATTTTTGACACTATAACCAAGTAACCCAGACTAACATATTAAACGAAGTTCTACATATTTTTTATTTACTACCAAATAGAAATACCTACAATTTCGGAAGTAAATAATGTCTTAGGCCATTTTGTTAATTTGGATTTATTTAGTTTTTTCATCTAGCATATTATAACATATTAAACGAGTCAAAATATTATAAACTTTTCTCTATTTTTTAGAATGTAATTTATTTCATTTTTCACCCATTTCTGTCAAAATAAACTGTTAGAAAATAAATTAGAAAGGAGAAAAGAAAAGGCAAATAACGTATTTATTTGTCACATTTGTATCTTAAATAATTAGATGCTTAAATAATTTTGGTAGAACGAATTGCGATCTTATAGTGCCGGAATCTGATCAAGATCATTGTGTTTCCCAATTATGAGTTCGTGAAGTGATCAAAGGAGTTGGACATGAACTGGTTTGTCTCCTAGCTACCATCTTCGTTATTTGGCTAAAGATGCACATGCTAAGTTGACCCTCTTAGCATTACATCTTATCCATGGTTTTAATTCTTGAAAAATGTTTTAATTTGATTCTATAATTAGAGAGATTATAAAGCATATAACCACCAGCAATTTTTTCCTATTTGGTGGGTGCGTTTGCATTGGCATGTAGCTATATGATCTAGTCAGGTCTCACTTGGATATTTGAAACAAATTAATTGAGCAAAATAATGTTAACTAATGAATATTCATAGGGACAACCTCACTAAATAATCATTAGTTGCCATTTCTAGTGGACAAATGCACATTCAACGAAAACACACTAAACGTGATGAGAATGATACAATAAACACTTGTACTTGTTCATTGATTAATTAATGGACCATATATGTCTGTACCTGCATGTTTTATTAAGTCAAATTGTCGAATAATAACAATTTGTGCATGATTATAACGGGAATTTTTATAAAATTGGAACAATGTGGAAAGAACATGGAAGAATCAAAAGGGGCATTTGGTGGAACTGCACGAATCAACTAAAGGTTCGTCTTGTCTCATACATGTATATTCGAAATTATAAATTTTTCCAGTCAACCATTTAGGGGTTGAGACTTTGAGTTCTTCACACATGTCCTGCAGATTAATTCTCTTCTTATTGAAAGACACAAAAGTTGATGCAAGAAAATTTTATACTTTGTATGTCTCTAAATTCACAAACGTACTCATTTATTTAATCTATATGTAGATCCAAATATAATACGGGTGGCAATATTCGATACAACGCAACATGACTCAAAATTTAGCAAATTTGGGCTTTACGTAATCAGATTCATGATATAATTTGGTCATGTTAGGGTTAGATTTAATCGTGTCAGTCGATCAGCTTCACATGACACGAACATAATTGGCTAATGCAAACTGCAACCTTTAAATTATATTTACAATTATATAATTAATAATTATAAGATAAGGTCATTTATATATGCGGCAACAATTGAAAGATTAAATAATGGATAGTCATGGAAGAGTCTTGTAGGGACATATTGTAAGGTGCTAGAAGCTGCTGAAATTGTTAGTTCACTTTGGTACATATTGATGAGGTGAGTAGTTAATGATAATTTGAGAAATCAACACTGAATATTATAGCATGCATGTCCACGTACAATAACCAACCTGGATGATAAAGGATGCAACAAAATTTATTATTGGTAAGGACTACCCTATATGTTTCCTTGCTCTCAAAATAGGACATGGATAATTATAAGGAGATATGAGATGCATCAAGATGGCATATCTATACAATACACGTTCAGCCACACATACTCTCCTTCTCTGTTTTGATAACAGAAAGTTTAGGGCGAGAATATAATAGACATCTATATATTTTAATGTCTATATGTATACATCATTCCAACTTTGCCTTCACATTCTTTCTCATAAAATATTGAGATTGAGCTATATATATATATATATATATATAACCTGAAGATGGATACAAACAAAATTGATCCAAACAAGTAACATGGATTGAAAGCTCTTAGCAACCAAAATTTTCCACTGCAAGTTAACTGGGCAATCACAAAACCGTAATACGGTGTCGGGCCCCAGCAACACAAGTAATACAACTACAAGCTATTTTCGTCGAGGGGAAAAACCACAGAATTGCAAATACATGGTACTAGGCCTTCCACTAATCAACAAGATGTTGTAAATTATTCAAATAAGAAAATCATATTTACATATTTAAAAAGGTAATTATTAAAATGTAATTATCAAAGGGTGTTTTTGGTAATTGTATATCAAATATTGTATTTTTTTTAACTAAAACGAGATTTCATTGATATAAATATTGGGTACAAATAGCTTACGCACAATGAATTTCCTGAATTCAAAGCCCAAGCTAAGGTAAAAGCTATACCAACCATGAAATCTGCATTAACATGAACAAATTGAAAAATATCAAAGATTAAAATATTCCAATAACAATAATCTAACATTAATGCCTAGCAGGGGTATGCTATTACTGGTCGCCATCGACTCTCATTTTTCCAGTCAAAAAAATAATAATATAGCATCAATAAAGCAAATAAACCAACTAAAAGGCTGGAAATAGAGTTGGATCTGGACTGGATTTGATCTCGAGCGTGCGTTCATGGAGCCATTGACCAGCAGATCTGGACCACCCTTTGACGAGACAGTCAACCACCACCAACCACACCGAGACAACTGTCGTTCACCACCACCCAGGACCAACAAGGAGACCTACCTGCATGGGGCAAAAATCGAGACAAAATCCATTCAAAATCATAGACAACAACCATGAGAACAAGGAGATAAACCCCCCAAAACACAAAGATCTAGCACAGAACACCTAGATCTAAAATTATTAGACAAACCTAAGTAGGAGGAAGAAGCGATTAGGGGAAGGAAGAGGAGAAAGATGGGAGGGTGGAGAGGACATGAGGAAGGAGGAGAGGAGGAAGAGGAGGCGAATGGGAGGGGGGAGAAGGTTGGGCTGCTATCAGCTTCTTTTGCACGGCAGCCCAAGTGAAGCATGGAAACAGGTTTGCAACTAGAGAGAAGAGAGAGTGTCTATTTTAGAGAGAGAGAGGAAAGAATTGCCAAATTCCTATAGTTACAACCTTTGAAATTTCAGATTATATTTTATGTACAAACTTATTTTCTTTTGAATTTTTTTTCTCAACTTCATATCAAAAAAAGATCAAATCCTCTGTTTTCTCATATTCCTACTTTGAATTTTTCGCTTTTTGATAAGTGCAGAACTTCTCAAGGCTTGTCATATCCACTAAGACTATTTGCATTCATCCTATAGCAATCTCAAGAAGGAGAGGGAGCAAATATTGCTTTTAGCTAGGAAATCGATTTTATACGTTTCAAGCCATTTTTCTACTTTTCGCGTATTTGTGTTCTTGGGTCTTTTATCTCTTGTTTTTCAAGATTTTCCTAATAATCTAAAAGCAATAATTGGTTCTTGCTTTTTAAAACACCAATCAAAACCATGGAATCCTCAAACACCAACAAACTCATGAACCTAGATTTTGATCTCCTTGATCATTTTGATGGAACCAACTTCACAAGATGGAAGGACAAGTTGATTTTCTTGCTTATTGCCTTGGAAATCTTCTATGTTCTAGACGCAAATCTTCCTCCCATTTTCCACCAAAAGATGATGACTCAACCGAATTCAAGGCACACAGACAAAAGAGACAAGCAGATGAAGTTATGTGTCGAGGACATCTTCTTGATTCACTTTCGGATCGCCTATATGATCTTTACACAATAGAGCCTTCTGCTGCAAAAATTTGAAAAACTTTGGAGTTTAAATATAAGGCTGAAGAAGAAGGAACGGAAAAATTTCTTATAACAAAATATTTTGAAATGAAATTTGTTGATAACTTGCCCATTTTAGCGCAAGTGCATGAGTTGCACGTCATTGTGAATCAATTAAGAGTAGTGGATATTGAACTTCCTGAACCATTTCAAGTTGGAACAATAGTGGCGAAATTGCCTCAATCTTGGAAAGGTTATAGAAAAAATATTTTCTATAATTCCAATAAGTACACTTTGGAAGATATTCAAAAACACCTTCGAATCGAAGAGAAGATGAGAGTGAGAGATGAGAAGGAAAATTCTTATGATGGAAATATTAAAGCCAATGTTGTGAGTAAGCCCTCCAACAATTCTAATAAAAGAAAAAATGGAAAAGGGAAATTTTTAGGTCCTAAAAAGGATCAAGAAAAATTCAAGAAGCTTAAGAATAGAGGATGCTTTATGTGTAGCAAGCCAATTCATTATGCAAGAGAATGCAAATTCAAGAAGACTTTATAGGTTGCATTTTATGTGTTTTTGTATTATTAATTGTTATTATTCGCGTCTTTTTATATCTTTATACTTCTTTGGTGTTTTAAGTGGAATATTAGTGAAGCATGAAGAATTAGAGTTGTTTCTGTGCAATTTAGGCAAAACTTCATTTCTGCGTGATCACGCTAAAATAGTCGCGTTAACCGCTATGCATTGGGCCACATGCTACACTTATGAGCCATGTTTTGGACATTTATTGAAGGCTTATTACTCAATTTTTATGCTGGAATAATATTTTAGGATTATTATTATTATTATTATTTTAAGAAGTTAAATTATATTAGAATTAGGTTTAAGGAGATACTATATATACTTGTATTTTTGTGGCCAGCTAACTCTCTCCTCTTCCATTCCCATTCACACAAAATTGGAGCTCGACGCTACTCTCTCATTTTCATGTGTTCTTCCTTTAAACATGTTTAACTAAATCTCTCTCTAGTTAAAGTATTTTGAAGTTCAATTTATTGACGTTATGAGACTTTTTTTAACTATTATTAAGTAATTCAAGTATTTATTCAGTTTCTGTGCTTGAGTTCCTTTATTATTATTTTGATTGATTGATTAACAGGGGCCCGTTGATTGATTAATTGAGTTAATATATTGTTCTTTAGGATTGATAGTGCGTCACATCAGTCCTAATCTAGGTAACGAGTAGCTTGAATTTATGTTGGACATTTTTCATTGTTATGAAACTGAACAATCTAGTTTAAATGAATCACAATATTTCTAGTTTCACTGATTAGAATAGAGGTCCTTTTAATTCGTACTGCTGTCATAGATTAAGCCTTATCAGAGCGTCCCAAGAGTTGTCTAGTGGTTAGGAAAATAGTTTGTAGGGTGTCCCCGGATTATCGAACAGGTAAGAAGGAATTGGTTAATTGTGTGATTCACCGTTAACTATAACTCTATCTGTTTGAATGCTTAATATTCATCTTTTGTATCTGTGATCGACAGATTGGATTGAACGGAAAAGTACCTTAGCTAGGTTTTTATTATAATTGAATTTATGTTATTTTCATTCTTGTTGTTTACTTCTTTGCTTCGAATTTACAACCTCTGCTTGTTTTTTGCTTCAACTTCATTTTCATTACTTTATTTTACTTTCTGTTTTTCGACAATTAAATAATTTTTCATTGGTCTCTGTTGATCGACCCTACTCACTGCTTTACTCATATCTATTGTCTTTGAGCAGGTTAATATTATTTTGATCGGTTGACACCCCATCAAGGCCCAAAAAGTAGAGGTTAATTCCATGAAGGAGAGTGATGGTATTGTTGCTACTGTAAGTGAAAGCAATGCTATTCAAGGAAAAATAACTGGTTGGTGGTATGACACATGTGCAACAATCCATGTGTGTTATGATAAATCTCTTTTCAAGACCTATAAACATATTGATGATGGGCAAGAAATTCAAATGGGAAATAAGAAGAGGTCTAAAGTGATAGGCAATGGCAATGTGGAACTTGTCCTCACTTCAGGTAAGAAGGTGACTCTCACTAATGTCCTCCATGTTCCACATTTGAATAGGAATCTTGCTAGTGTGGTTCTTTTGGGTAAACCGGGTATTAAATTTGTATTCAAATCGGGAAAATTAATATTGTCCCTCAATGGAAATTTTTTCGGAAAAGGCTATTCTAGTGATGGAATGGTCAAACTCTCAGATGTATTCAATGATTCTATTAATAATAATAATAACGATTTTGTTTATATGGTTGACTCAATTTCTTTATGGCACAATAGACTTGCACATGTAGGCTTAAATACTATGAAAAGAATGGTTAAAAATGGTTTGATATCTTGCAACGTAAATGACTTTAAGAAATGTGAGAGTTATGTGTTAAATCCAAGATAATTAAGAAGCCATTTAAAAGTGTTGAAAGAAACTCTAGTTTATTAGAATTAGTACATTTTGACACTTGTGAATTAAATGGCATGCTAACTAGAGGTGGCAATAGATATTTTATAACATTTATTGATGATAGTTCTAGATATACCTATGTATATTTGTAAAACACAAAAATAAAGTATTTAGTGTGTTTAAGAACTATAAAGCAGAAGTTGAGAATCAATTAGGAAAGAAAATTAAAATACTTAGAAGTGATAGAGGAGTGAATACTTTCCTAATAATTTTAATGCATTTTGTGAAGAAAATAGCATAATTCATGAATGTACTACTCCATGAATACCTGAACAAAATGGATTAGCCGAAAGACATAATCGAACTTACTTGGAAATGGTTAATGTTATGTTATTGCATGCTGAATTACCTTTTAATTTGTAGGGTGAAGCTTTATTTGCTGCTTGTCATGTACTGAATAGGATTCCTATGAAAAGGAATAATATGTCTCCATATGAATTATGGAAGGGAAGAAAATTCAACATAGGATATTTTAAAGTGCGGAGATGTCTTGCATATTGCAAGAACAATGATCCAAAGAGGACTAAGTTGGGCCCTAAAAGGATCAAATGTGCTTTTTTAGGCTATGCATCCCATAGTAAAAATGAGGTATTTAGTGTGTTTAAGAACTATAAAGCAGAAGTTAAGAATCAATAAGGAAATAAAATTAAAATACTTATAAGTGATAGAGGAGGTGAATACTTTCCTAATAATTTTAATGCATTTTCTGAAGAAAATAGCATAATTCATAAATGTACTGCTCCACGAACACCTTAACAAAACGGATTAGCCGAAAGACATAATAGAACTTACTTGGAAGTGGTTAAAGCTGTGTTACTGCATGCTGAATTACCTTTTAATTTGTGGGGTGAAGCTTTATTTGCTGTTTGTCATGTACTGAATAGGATTCCTATGAAAAAGAATCACATGTCTCCATATGAATTATGGAAGGGAAGAAAATCCAGCATCAGATATTTTAAAGTGTGGGGGTGTCTTGCATATTGTGGGGGTGTCTTGCATATTGCAAGAACAATGATCCAAAGAGGACTAAGTTGGGGCCTAAAAGGATAAAATGTGCTTTTATAGGCTATGCATCCCATAATAAAGCATATCGGTTATTACATTTAAAGTCAAATGTCATTATTGAATTCAGAGATGTTGAATTCTTTTAACACTTAATAACTAAAGGTAATAAGTTTCAAAACTCAACTAGTGGTGAAGCACTAGGAGAACCATCTCAAGATATTGTTGAGCAACCTAGTTAATAAATGATTGATCAACAATCAAATGAACAAAGGAAAAACAAAAGGGAATGAAAGGAAAAAATTTGGGACCAGATGAGATTGACTTTCAACGTATTTGTTTTTACCTTGTAGAAGGTAACATAGATAAAGTTGTGAGAACGATCTCTATAGGTCTTCAAGTGGAAGATGACCCAAAGAGGCTATGGCTTTTAAAGACGTAGCTTTTTGGAAGATGCTATTAGAGATGAAATGGATTCTATAATGTCAAACCACACTTGGAAGCTTGTAGATTTACCTCTTGTTTCTAAATGTATTGGATGTAAATGGGTGTTTCATAGAAAGTATCATACCAATGGTACTTTACACACCTACACAGCTAGGTTAGTCGCCAAAGGTTTTTGACAAAAGCAAGGAATTGATTATTTTGACACATATGCACCAGTAGCAAGAATAAGTTCAGTCCGAATAACGTTTGCATTAGCTTTAATTTATAACTTATATGTTCAGCCAATGGATATTAAAACGACATTCCTTAATGGAGATATCGATGAGGAGGTCTATATTGACCAACCAGAAGGATTTGTCCTACTAGGACATGAACATAAAGTTTGTAAATTTGTCAAGTCTTTATATGGTTTAAAACAAGCACCTAAACAATGGCATGATAAATTTGATAATGCAGTTTTATCATATGGTTTTAAACATAATGTAGTTGAAAAATGTGTTTATATCAAAACTTGTGATAGTTATGTTGTGTTAATTTGCTTGTATGTTGATGACATATTGATTGTGAGCAATCACATGGAAGGAGTTACGGAAATGAAGAGAATTTTGTCTTCTACATTTAAGATGAAGGATCTTGAACAAGTGGATACTATCCTTGGTATCAAGGTTAAAAAAATAGTGGAGATATGCATTGAGTCAATCTCATTACATTGAGAAAGTGCTAAAAAAATTCAATCACTTGAAATTTAAAGAAGCAAGTACTCCTTTTGATCCAAGTATCAAGTTAATCAAGAATGATGGAAGAGCAGCAGTAGCTCAATTAGAGTACTCTAGTGCTATTGGAAGTCATATGTAGGCAATGCAATGCACAAGACCAGATATAGTATTTGCAGTTAGTAAACTTAGTAGATTTACTAGTAACTCAAGTGTTGAGCATTGGAAGGCCATTGGGAGAGTTTTTGGATACCTTAAGAGGACTAGAGATTTAGGCCTATAATACTCAAAGTTTCCTACTATATTAGAAAGATATATTGATGCTAGTTGGACATCGAGTTTGGGAGATAGTAAATCCACTACAGGTTAGTGTTTACCTTAGGAGGAGGTGCAATTTCTTGGAAATCCAAGAAACAAACTTGTATAACATACTCAATATGGAGTTAAAATTTGTAGCTTTAGCAGAAACTGGAAAAGGAACTGAGTGGCTGAGGGACTTTCTTGTAGAAATTTGATTGACTTCTAAGAACATAAGTTCAATCTCAATTCATTATGATAGTCAAGCCACTTTGGGTTGAGCATATAGTGAGATATACAATGGAAAGTCAAGACATATTAGTCTTCGACATGATTATGTTAGAAAATTAATCAAGGATGGAGTTATTTCACTCACATATGCAAGATCTAGTATTTGGCCGATCCATTCACCAAACCTTTGTCAAGAGATATGGTGATAAAGATCTCAAATTTGATGGGGAAAAAACTCCTAAATTAATTCACTAATAACATCAAACCTACCTAACAATATGAAATGAGTAGCTTCGGGTTCAAAGGGTAACAAGAAGTTATTGAAAAGTGAATGTTTATCACTTAACCTATTATGGCCACTTGAGATAAAAGTACTGGTTGCCATAATTGAAGTGTTGAGATTTAATCTCTTAATGAAGTTCAGTTAGTAGAACAAGTGTCTCAAATATGGCAAAGACCCTGAAAGAACCTCACCTATATGAACTTAAAAGAAGTGCCACTTCGATTGAAATTTATAGTTTATCTCATAAAAGTTCATGAATGATGGATCAACTCATGACCTTACAAGAGCTGAACGCGTGATTGTGTGGAATATGAGAATTTTTTGTGTTTATGTGTGTGATGTCACTGATGTTGTTACAAGGAATAACAAGTTCAAAGCTTTCATGCTACTTGGGATTTTGGCTTTGTCTTGTGGCATTTCCACTAAGGTAATATTCAAATCGAAAGATATATTATTGTATTCATAAACATAGTTATTAAAACGATAAATATCAAAAGGTTGTTATTGGTAATTGTATATCAAACATTGTATTCATAAATAGTGGGGGATTGTTGTAAATTATTCAAATAAAAAAATGATATTATATTTAAAAAGGTAGTTATTAAAACGTAAGTATCAAAATGTGGTTATTGGTAATTGTATATCAAACATTGTATTCATTCCTACAGTTACAACCTTTGAAATTTCAGATTATATTTTCCGTACAAACTTTCTTCTTTTGAATATCTATCTCTACTTCGTATATAAAAAAAATCAAATTCTCTGTTTTCTCATATTTCTACTTTGAAGTTTTTCACTCTTTGCTAAGTGCTGAACTTTTCAAGGCATGTCATATTCACTAAGACTATTTGCATTCATCGTATAACAATCTCAATAAGGAGAGGGAGCAAATATTGCTTCTAGAAAAGCGATTTTATGCGTTTCAAGTCATTTTTCTACTTCTAGTGTATTAGTATTCTTGGGTCTTTTATCTTCTGATTTTCTAGATTTTCCTAACACAAGAAACAAGTGGATAGAACTAATAGTTTTTTCTAAGTACAACTAGAGGCATACGTAAATATCAAGGAAATTCCTTAGCACAACAAATTACCAAAATGGATCACCCAGAGGTGGCAAAAATATACCAAAATTCGTCATGGGAGCAGTTTTCTACCTTCCGAAGCTCAAAATGGAAATCTGATCATTAGTGCAGGAACAACATATTAAAATTTGGTGAAAATCGGAGTTCGTTTGGCTGGGGCGGATGCAAGATCATTAGAGACGAAATTAATAAAAAATACATATACTAATTTTATCAAATACTACTTTTCTTATATAGTTTTTTTAAGTCGCAAAAATAAGTTAATACCGAATGTATATTAAAATTTAAGTAATTTTAATTTGATATTTAGCAACAAACAATCATATATTTATTTTAAATCTTGTTTCGAAAATTATTCCTAATTGTGTTCAAAACGGAAAATCATCACTCTTTAGCAAGTAAAAGGAGAGAACACTTGTCTATCCCATATAAAAGCTTAAAACTCATCTCATCCTCAACACGCTTAAATTATATCATTTCATGTTTAACAAGGACGTGAAATAAATTATTTAAATCAATTGATAAAATGTGATTAATTAGTAATAATGTACACAAATTTGTCGGTCTAAAACTAAAAACTAATAAACAAGTTTATGTTATGACCGTTAATTTTATTAAGTAGTTGGTTTGTACAAAATTTTTTTGTCAAGTCATTTTGTTTGCTCTCACTGAATATCGAATCTATAATGTCTCAATGTTGAAATTGACTTAACCAATAAGTTAGAAGTTCGTTTGATTTTTTCATTAAGAGTCAACTATAATATTTAAAGATTAAAAGGTGCCCCAAATATTTTTTTTCTTTAACTGAAAATACATTACTTAGTCTTAAAAAATTTAAAATTTGGGGGAAGCCATGGCTTACTTATATATGCCTTAAGTCTGTCTCTGCCATTTGGTTATGGATCAAAGCCAATATACCTTGCTTACTTGGGAAGCGAACACTACTTGACTCATTCGATCTCTTCACCAACCTTTTGTGAATTTTATTACCATTGTTGATATGCAGATTATTTAGAATGTTGACTACTTGAACACAATTGATCAAATGTTTGGAGGAACAAAGTTCTCCAACTGCCTTATATTTTTGTGCTTTATATGGAACATCTTTCTCACAGCATCAAAGATGCTTGCAACAACGGTAATTAGTTAGAAACTTATAAACTTGTGTTACACAGGTGTATGTCGCTTTCTCACATTTTCCTTGCAAATGACTAGTCTTTTTTTTTTGGCAATTTCTCTAATTCAAACCATTTAAGATGCCCTTTTGAATTTTTAAGACTCTAATGCTAAATAAGAGCTAGTCGAAAACTAATATCAATTTTCTAAAAGTGCCATTCCAAGCCTATATATAAAGCATTGATGGTATTAATGGTTGTTATTGTCTCAAACCAACAATAGTCTTGAAAATGAAGAAACCAAAGATGAATGGTCACAGACTCAATCTTATCTTCTTATTCTACAAAACAAAGAACAACCAGAGGTCAGGAATCGTCTCTTGAAAAATACTCTGATGCTCAAGTGAAAATTTTAGCATAATTTTGAAGTAGTTTTAGAGTAGATAGGACATTCCTTGAGGTACTAAAAGATTCTATATTTATAAATAATCTAAGCTAAAATATGCCTCAAGAATATTTCTCCTTGTTGATAACACTTGACTCCAATCCTTTAATGTTTCTAGAACCTCTAACACTTGTTGATAACACTTGTTGATAGCCTACCAAAAGAAATTGGATATGTAGTTTTTGTGATATTTAAGCAAGCTGAGAACTAGAATTTTAGTGTGCACTAAAATTAACCAGCGAAAAGAAAGAATTTGCAATAATTAATTTTGCTTGTGAAGGTAATTTATGAGATAACCAGAAAGAATGTTGTAATGCCTCTTTCATTCTTTTTTTTAATCATATAAATGAATTTGAATATTTTTTTTTTACAAAGTAAAGCTTATCTTATTCACACACACAATTCCAAACACACACTCCCTTCTCTCTACTTTTTTAATATACAATTTATTTTTATAATTTATCAAAAAATAAACCCCACTTTTTTTTTGTCAAGACTTTTCAGTCATATCTTGAATATCAGAAGATGACAACCCACATTTTGTATCTATAGTAATTATTTAATTGAAGATGTGAAATTATATTTTTATAACTTCGGTTTGTTTGGATTGATTTTACTGACAATTCAACCTATCCTTTGAATTTTCATGAGCTTGGCTTCACTATTTTTCTAATTCTTTAATTGTTAACGAATTTTGCATATTTACTACTTTTTTATAAGTCATTTTCTTTACTCCTATCATAAAATCCAATGCATGACCTCTTAATATTAGATTTAGATTCTAGTTCTAACAAATTACAACCTCATTGGTAATTTTGCATACTTACTGATCAATTATTTATTTTTGGTATTTCGTTCATAAAAGAAAGAAATTATGTAACGAATTCTTTAGCAAACTATCTATTTTGCTAAAAAAATGACAATTAATTCAATCTGTTAAATTAAAAGTATAGTATTTCAGGCTTTTAATTAATTACGAGTTTATTTGTGAAAAGGTTATTGTGATATGTTTATTTAGGTCAATTTATTTGTGCAAATATTGCTTAAAAATAATTGTATACTTATACAGGGTCATGAAATATAAAATGGATCTTATGCTTATGATAAGGGCAAACTCATCGATTGCAGCCCATCAACCAAACTATGTACATGTAGGAATGGCTTGAGAACGGTATGCCCTAGCCTACAGCAAACGGGCAGCTATGTTACTATCCCTAGGGTGGTTGTCCGTCTCCATTAAGAGTATCATATGCTTGCATGGGCATGTCATGACTAGATCGACATGTTTCTTAGTCTTGCATAAAATATTATTTTATTGGGTATGCAAGTGTGAATGTAAAAACGAAAGAAGAAACCCATGTAGAAAGATGTGAGAAACTAAAATATGTGTTGAGGACTCATAATTCAATCATTTAAGTTGTTTGATAAGATGTAGTGTCTAACTTCTTGTATATTCCTTTACTAGGTTTATATGCGATACAATTTTTACCGAGATTTCTTGAGTCCAACAAATGGTATTAAAATATTAAGCAAGTTGTCTAAATTCCTGTATTTTATGTGATTAGTCTTGAATTATTCATCTTGTTAGTAAGCTACTTTGCCTAACACATCCCATAGATGTTGTAAAGTAAGACACTTCGTTAACCTTCTCTCTCTCAATATCACATTCTTTCCTTTTCAGGCATTAACTAACTTAGGCATCAGAGTAGGTCTCCCCATATTATTCCTGAAATTCCCTCTCTGACCTCTATGTTTATGATTATAGGACTTAGTTCGGAATTGTTATCCGCACTAAGTTATATAGAATAGAAAAATCATGAAAGTGAACCTATTTCCTGTTTTGGCAGCGAAAAACACTTCATCTAACACATGGCAAAACATTTTGACCTACCAACCCATTTTTCGCATACGATTTAAAGGAATAGACAATATGTAGCACTTGTAAGGAAAAATATTAAATGAGGCCAAAAGTCTGTTCCATATCATTAAAATAAAATCCAAAATAAGAAGACAACAACACTAGAAATAAAGAAAATTAATATAGTCTAAGAAAAGCAAAGAAAATGAAATATAAATGCTAGAAGCTAGCTAGGTCTAATTAAGAAGCATGAAGCACTAGATACCACAACCCATAATTTTTGTCCTCTCTGCCAACATTTGGTTGCGAATACTTAACATTTCCTCGACCTCTTCGCAGGATTGTGACGAAACATATCAATCAAAACAGGACTCTTGCACTTCGGACATTTAGGATCAACCTCGGACACCATAACATAAATGAGGCAATAAGTACAACCCATCAAAACCAGTGACGGTACCCAGTTGTCTTCCATGTTTGCAATGTCAGAGCTATCAATTGAGTTCATGTCCAATGACATGCAAGAACGTTGGCTTGATGGTGATGACAATTCCGCAACCTGATTTGGTGACACTTGCTGATGTTGTTGTTGTTGTCGGTGGTGCAGCCCTGGTGGTGACAATCTCAGACTCAAATCAAGTTCGTTGTTGTTTTCTTCTTTGTTCATCATCATTTCCATTTGCATAAGCCCCCTCATCTTTGCATCCTTCATAGGGTTTCTCACTCCGTTATTATTCTTTTCAAAAAGAGGAAAATAATAGGGTAGAAAGATATTTACTAAAATTTAATTGAAGAGAACAAAAGTTAAGAAGTTAATAGCAAAATTAGTCAACAATTAATGAAGTTGAACAAAGCAACGCGTAAAAATATAAAATTTTTCATTTTATTAAGAAGGTTGATCACAATTGCGCAAATCGTAATCTCCGCCCCGTTATATTATCATCGGGTATTTCCGTTACGGCGCAAACGGCTGCACGCGTAATACACGCATGGCCGTAAAGTCTTAATCATCCAAAGTTGACGGTGCAAAATTATTTTCCTTGAAAAGAGAACTACCAAAAGAAGATTGAGAAACAAAACATCAGAATTGCGTCGCTATAAAATCATCAATATCGCTACCCATTTCAAGAAATATTATGCATTTACCTCGAACGGTTGTGAATTCAAAGGGGGTCGAGCAGGTGCATCTATTTCAGTGAGAGTCGATTCAACCATCGGATAATTAAGATCAGGAGTGTGGTGAAATTCCTGTTGAAGATGGTCAATGATTAAATCAAGCTCACCCCTGTCATTAGGTCGATATTTTGTCTTATGAGGATGTGTCGTCATGGTTTGAAGAATGGGAAAGAGAGTAATCAACACTTGCTTATAAATTTTTTTATTTAGTTAATAAGGGACTGAGTAGCATATATATACAAAATTAAAGGACATGGTTTTGGAGTACACTGACTAGGCAGGTAGTAATGGTTTTTGTAAAACAAACAATTTTCATAAATTTATTTGTTTTTTATATTTGAATAACATATTATATATTAAAAAGCATGTTAATATATTATATTTTTTAACAAAATGTGCTAGTTCTTAAATATAATCAATTTTTTTATCAATAAATATAATCAATTCTATCTATTAACCCATAATTTACTTCTATTATTATATATCTAACATATTAAAATAAAAAACTCTACTTATATTTTACTTTTATGGGCAAGTTAATTTGAAGGAAACTAACTTCTACACAGCTTTGAATACTCTCACTTAAAAGGAGAACTAAATTTTATGTGTTTATTTTTTTATTTATTAGATAACAAATAATATAAATAACTAATAAATTTGTAATTCATTAACATCAAAATAAATTACGTTCAACATTAAAAATTTTATTTTTGATAAAAATATATAAAACAACTTGTAAAAAACAAACAACATCAATTCATTGATGGAAAGCAACAAAATAAAAGAGAAAGATATTACATTTTTTTAAAAAAATTCATATGCTAAAAACCTAATATAAAAAGGAGTTGGTAGCTAGTGAAAAGAAATTGAATAGTTGAAACTGTCTGTAAACAAGTGTCGAAAGAGTGCTGCAAAACGCAGAGTGCTGCAAAACGCAGAGTGCAACACACACACACTGGAAAAGGCTGGAAAATGGTGGCAATCTATAACAGGTCCAACTTTGAAATTGCAACAGAAGACAACAAGGATTTTATTTATGTGAATACTTATCATCTTTCATTTATTTTGTCTTTATAAATATAAATAAAATTCAATTCAATACCATCCCCATTAATGCAATCTCCAATTGCATTTCACAAAGCAGAGAGAACCCTGCAAAAACATATCAACCATAATAATATCTTAAATGCTCAAGTTAAATAATTAAGTTGATAAATATTCATAAGAAATTTTGGGTTCAAATCTCAAGAATATTTAGATTTTTCATGTTTACAATAGAGATTAGTCTTTTTTTATGAGACCAATAATAAATAAAATTATGTGTGTGAATTTTTTTTTTTAAAAATAATAATAATATCTCAAATCATGTAAATTGTGACCTCATTCTTGATATTTGAAATAACATTAATTAGTCACTCGTCTTTCTTTTCTGTAAATTTTACCTTAAGGTTAATTATATAGTTGATGCAACTCGAAAGTTTTTACAGTTAACTGATTAAAAAAATAGTGAAGTGGATTTCTCAATAAAAGCAAAACATACTAGGCGATCCATTCTGCATATGTATTTTTCTGTTCGTCCATGCCAAATTATAAGCGTGTCTTCTTTTTAAAATAAATAGTTATATGATATTGTACCATATTCTATCTATTTAAATACATATAAGAAATTTTGATATTAATTACAATTAAATTAGATAAATATATTTTATCAATATATTTTTTAAAGTTTTTTTTTAAAATTAATACTTTTAACTAATTTAACTATCAATTTTTAATTTATTTGGACAAGCAAACAAGCCTATCCTTTAAAGATGGAGTGAGCATTACTCATAATCTACTACCTCCACCCCGGTTTATATGAGAATACCTTCATTTATTTCTTTTGAATTAAAAACAAATGACATTTTTATCATAAATACAAGTGTTATGAGTATTCAACAACAAATAGGCAACACTAATTATTGTGCAAAAGGATGAAAGAAGAAAGACCCAACTCATTCAACACTTTCTTAAACTATTTGGCGAAAACAGTTTTACGTAAAATATAACTTTTAGTCTAATAGTTGTAAAAAAAATTTGTTTATTCTTAGTGCATGTGTTGCAAATTACTTCCTCCATTTCACAATATATGTTTTTTAAGATTTTGACACATATATTAAAAAAATGATTAATGTAATATCTCGCATGTTCTAACCATAATCTAGTAGTATTCCAAAGGGATTTGGATTTGGAATGTTGATCTTTGAGTTTGGAATGTGTTTGGATGTAGGGTTGCGTGTGTAAGACACACTGGAGGTCATTCACGTGCGTTGGACGGGGTGCTGCGCACGTAGACGTGGCTTGAGTGGGATCGTGAGCGTGCTTAGGTCTGTCTGTGTGCGTTGTAGAGCTTCTGTGTGTGTTAATCATCTTTTGGGTGAGGACCGCGGACATGCAAGCCTTTTACGCACACAGCATGGTGTGGAACGCATGTAGATTGTGGATATGAGAATGAGGGGTTCCTAGATCTGCTGTCTACGCACATTGTATGGGGTGATACACACATAGAGTGCGGTTCTACGCACGTAGATGGTGTACTGCGCGTGTAGATGGGTATATTCTGGGCGACTTTGTATGAAACGCAACGTGTCGGCTTTGTGAGTCTATAAATACCCCCATCAGCCTTTCCTTCAACCATAGCTCACTTCAACCACCGAAAATACTTCCTCATTTATTTCTCTCTGTCTCATTTACTTCTTTTTGTTTCCACTTCGATTTCTGAGGTAAGATTCACTTCTTAATCTCTTCTTTCATCATTTTGATCCATGATTTACTCATTTAAGGTTTGTGCCTGAAATTTGAGATATTTCCAAATCCTTCCTTTTCTGTTAGAATAAAGGTGGTTGTTGTTAGATCTTGGATGTTGGACGTCTGAATAGTAGGATTTCAGTTTTGGTTTTCAAGTTTTTGGTGTTGGACGAGTTGATTCTGTTTGGAGCTAGGCTTCCGGATTTTGATGATTTATTTTTTGGATTTGGAGTTGTTTCCGATACATATTGATAGATTGGAGTTAGAAATACTTGATTTATGCTTGGGATTTGTAGATTTGTCGAGTGATGTATATGAGTTTAGGTTTGGATGGATTTTCTGGATTTCTTTGAGGTTTTGAGTTGTTTTTTATGATCTAATTATATATTCATGCTACTAAGGTTGCGATCTACCTCTATAGGTGTTTAGATTTGATTTTCTTCTGTTGAATTGAAAGTTGAACTATTTGGGTAATTTGCCAATGATGACCAAATGTGATATTTGGCGTTTGGAAAATTGATTTGGGATATTTGAGGATGGTAATGTGTTGGTTTTTGTTGGTGCATTTGTTTGGTATATGCATGTGTACGCATTTTGGTATAACTACAGTATCAATGTCTCGCTCACTTTGTTTCTGATATGTTTTTGTTTATGATATATTTGTTTCAGTTTCGTGTTCCTGCTAGAAAGATCAGTCGCCGATCAGTGGTGCGTAATTATTTTGCTAAGACATCCAGGTGAGTGGATGATAGCTTCAGACATATAGGCTGTGTCTCGAAACTGTATATGATTTTGATGTGTTTAGCATATATTTTGTAAATGAACTAATCTAAGGATTGGTTAATTTAATAAACTGGTTACGTGTCAATATCTGTTTTTGAACTTGATATATACTTATTATATATTTACTCTCTGTTTTTGATTCTGATGCATGCCTATGCTTTTGGTACTATATTAGTACGGTTTTGTTTTTGGTATGGGACACCTAGCTATAGGGTACGTGACCTTTGGTATACCAATGCTCTGATATTACCCAGCTACCAGGGTTGCCAATAGTCATGTGTCTCGGCTAGACACATGATATGTTTTACTTGGTGGCGGAGTCCACGATTATTGTACAGTTGGTGGAGAGGCGCATACCCTCTATGGTTATTGTTGGTCCCATATCACTTATACTCTGTTTTAACTATAAGTTTTCTAATATTACATATACTTTGTTTTTGACTTGATGCTAGTAGTATCGTTTTTCCGGTTGCATATGTTTCCCTTATTTGAAAACTTTTTTGAAACATTCCTTTGAAACTCTACTACGTATATACTGTGTATATGTATGTATATCTTCTTATATACCTGTGTATTATATTTTTGAACTGTTTTCAAAAAAGTCTCACGTATGAGGCAATTTGTGTTGGAATTCGTGACTGCTTAATGACATTCAAAAGCATACAACGTAGTGGGAGTAACAAAAATTTTAAGCCTAGAATTCCATCAAGGATTCATACACATCAACATATACGATTAGGGTTAGTAGATCTACCTTAGATCCAAAGTTTGAATGTTTGATTGTATGATGTGTTGGTGTAGCTTTTAGTATTCAAAATTCGAACCACCATTTATCTCACATTGCCTTTGCGCGAACTTGTCTAGAGGTATCCAGACAAACGAACTTCCTTCGGATTGGTGGAGTGTACTATCACCCTTTTAGAATCTCTATTCTAAAAGCTCACAAATAAGTTTCTCTCTATTGTTTGTAGCACTCACTAATTCGGCTTTGCCTTGAGGGAATAACAATGAGTGCTACCTATTTATAGGTATTTGAGGAAACCCAAATAGGTGCACTAGGAGGCCGAATTTCCCCTTGTTTGCCCTCCAAGAATTCAGCCTCTTCCTATTCTAGAAAGAGTTTGTTGAATTCATATCTAGTCATACTAGGGTTTGCCTTTCTTGTCCCACAAGAATAAACACTCCTAATTAGTCATGCACTCCTAATTAGTTATGTATTCCTAATTAGTGTGTGTGTGCCAAAAATTCTCCTTGTCACACAAGGAAAGAGACTCCTAAAAAATAGGAGGAGTTGTGTGTGTGTGCCAAATTTCTTCCCTCCCTAATTATGATGAGTGTGCCGAATTTTCTCCCTCCTAATTAGGTTGGGTTGTGCCGAAATTCTAATGGGTTTTATTAATATTATTGGGCTTTTAATTATATGATACATTATCATTTAATAAATCACTCATATGGGCCGAATTATGTCACACATAATTAAATACCCATAACCATGATAACTAGTGATTCATATTAAAAGTCCATTACATTAATGTACTATGTATTAAATCTTATTTAACACATAAATCATAAAATCCTGAATTATTATTGATTAATCAAATTAATCATATTAATAATTCAATGACCACAAGAGAGATTATTAGTGAACCAATCCAATTCGTTCTTGTGTGTGACCTAATAGGCCCACTCGAAATTTGCAATGGGCATTATCCCAAAGTCCATAAGTGGTATCTAGTAATACATTATGACAACCCAAAATCGAGTTGATGCCAGTGATCCGAGTTAACCTTTCACAGTATGATATTTAGTCCTTTTGTCTCACGATATCTCATTTAAGCATAAGACATGGTCACATGTCAACCTTATATTCCTTAACATATTTCTTAATCTTAAGTAGATTGATATAACAAATGACATTGATAAACCCTTTTATCAATTCATTCGAGTATGCATACATTCCATCAATCTTACTCATCAAGTGACCAATAGATATCACTCTTCATAAGAGGAACAAATTCATCACTCTCACTACTACTGGTCTACATGATTCATGGCATATCCATCATAGCCTTTATCATTACCCTGTTACGAATAATGTTTGACTAAGTCAAAACATGTGATTCCTCATATATGAGTCGATGGTGAGTTTCAGTCAAAGGACTTAAATATCACCATTGCATGAAGCTACTTTGTGACAACAATCCATTAAGTGCTTTCATAGCGGGTCAGTCTAATTCACGTTCCCTAACATGTATCTATTTTCTAAGTGATATCTCATATTCATAATCAGTAAAACGTGATTATCTACTTAGCAACGTACTAACCTTAATTTATTATCATTCCCATCATAATAATCGATCGGGGACATTTAGACTACTATTCCTTTTATCCTTACGATTTTATTATCAAGTCACACACTTGATGACATAAGGAAGAATAAATTATTCATAGAGTTCTATCTTCATAAAACATATAATATTTCATATAAATGAAATGCATCTTTTTATTAAATAAACCAAATGACAATGTATACATGATTGGACTAAGGCACAAAACTAATAGTCTCCCACTTGCACTAATCCCAATCAGGAACGAACCTAATACCTAAAGACCTGATGTGTATTTCATGTTTCGGTTCTAGAAGAGCCTTCATCAAAGGATCCGCTGTATTGTCATTGGTGTCAACTCTGCATATCTTGACATCTCCCCTTTCGACTATCTCTCGAATGA
>CAODLS010440345.1:0-13629 GCA_948243855.1 Flueggea neowawraea | reverse complement strand
AATTCACCCCTCTTAGATTGTCATATTGAGATTTCACTTTTTTCATTTTTTTTTCATTTTTTAAATTTCTCACTATAAAATATAAATACCATTAATTCCCCCTCTCAAATTTCTCACATCAATTCTCTCTATTATTCTATTCTCTCCCAAATTTCTCTCCTTCAATTTATTCTCAAAATTCTCTTACTTTTTTTTACTATATTTATTTTTAGAAATACAAAAAACTATTGTTAATTTGTTACTATATTTTTTTATTATAATAATTTTATTAACATTGTTAGATTTTTGCATTGTCATACATTTTTTAATAGAATATTTTTGTTGATCATTTTTTGTATTTAGTTAAAAAAATGGCAAGTGAAGATAGAACTTTTGAAAATGTTGAGATGAATGCCCATTTGCAAATTCAAGAGAGTGAAACTCAACCGCCTAGATGCCAAAATATCGAATTCTTACATTTTCAAGGTTCATTTCAAGAAGAAGTCAAAAGGAGATTGTAAGTTTGATGTTTTTTTGTAATTATTATAATCAGGTTTACAAATTTAAGTATGAAGGTGGATATGGTACTTTCACCTGCCATTTGCAAACAAAATACCCATTCAAGGTTGTATTGACGTGCGATCAAACTCAGATTACCTGATTTACTTCTTCTTCTAACTCTCATCAATTATTTCATTACAATGAAGCTAATTATGAAGGTAATTGTAGATCTGAATTAGCTGAAATTGTAGTTATTGATCATTTGTCTTTTAATTTTTGGTGAAAAATTAAGTTTCACTCGATTTTGTAAACAATTTGTTAATCCTAGTTTTAAGTCAACTCTTAGAAATACCGTGAAAAGAAATTTTTTGTAATTGTATGGAAAAGCAAAAATTGATTTGATAAAATATTTTCAAAGCAATGGCATTCATGTTTCTATATATAGTGATATTTGGAGTGACTATTGGCAATCTAATTCATACATGGGTATAACTTGTCATTGGGTTGATGAAGATGATATTTTACAAAAAACAATTATTACATATCATTGTTTTGATGATAGTCATAGTGCTCAAAGTATTTGAAGAATAATTCATACTATTTTAGAAGAAGATAGATTAGTTAATAGAATTTTTTCAATTTCCTTCGATAATGCATCGGCCAATAATGCTTCTATTACTGATTTGAAAAACATTTGTCAACCAAATTTTGGGAGAAGATTTTTTCATGTTAGATGTGCATGTCATATTTTGAATTTATGTGTTCAAGATGGTATTAGAGCACTTAACATTTTTTTAGAACCAATTAGAAATATTATTTCTTATATTTGAGTACACCCTTGAGTTACAAAAGTATGGTTATATTTTTGCGTCAACAATGGTAAAATCTCAAAACGTTTTCCAAAAGATGTACTTACTCATTGAAATTCGACTTTTAAATTATATAATCAATCTTTTGAATATAAAGATTTATTGTGTTATTTTGTATCATCTAATATTCCATAATACAATATTTTTTCCACAAATGTGGAATGTTTGTAGTTCAATTTTGAATATTTTACGAGTTTTAATGATGCTACTCATACATTTAGTAGTGTCTATAAACCAACTTTGCATCATTTTTTAATAGAAGTAATGAATGTGGTCGGTATATTAATGGAAGGAATGAAGGTCGAAGAAATTATTTATAGCATTTTAGAAATAAAAAACAAACGGTTGCATTATTATAAATTTATTCCTGAAATTTTTCTTATTACTATGATATTTGATCCTAGATGTAAATTTGATGATTTAATTGAATGTTTGCAAAGATATTATGAATTTTTAGGATTAGGTGGTGATGAAGACGTTGACGTTTCTTATATAATTTTTAAGGTAAGACATTTGTGCTTGTGTGAAACATATGATATTCCTTCTACTAGTGAAGAATTCGTCTTCCACTCCGCTTCCTTCTCCTTCTCAACAATTTGTCAAATATGGTCACCAATTTTTACATGAAAAGAGGAAGAAATCTAGATCGAGCTCACATTCAGAGCTCGATACTTATCTAACCACAGTTTTTGAGTTTGATAATAATGTAGATTTTCAAATTTTGGATTGATGAAAAAGGCATAAGGCGACATTTTCAACTCTAGCAATTATTGCAAAACAACTTCTTGCAGTTTCAGCCTCAACTATAGTCGTTGAACAAACATTTAGTAGTTGAAGCAACATTTTGGATGAAAGAAGATCAAGATTGGCTCCCGAATCATTGAAAACTCAAGTTTGCCTCGATGATTGGGAAAGAGCTAACATGGGAAATCAAGAAGAACTTTTACATTCATCATCATCGGACGAATGGGTTAATGATGGTTCAACAACGACAACTTCCGACTCCAATGAAGATAATTAGGTAAGTGGGGTGTACTCAAGGTAAGTAAGGGAACTACATGAGCTTTGATTCTTCTAAACCCCGAGAGAATACGTAGACAACTTAATATAATTAAGTCCAAGCTCATTTTTTATTTTTTTACATTTGTAAAAATTAATTACTTGTATTCCATATTTGTTTTAATTACTTGTATAATGTATTCCATATTTGTTTTAATTAGTTGTTGATGAAATTAAGTTCAAGCCCATTCTTATTTTTTATTTTTCACATTTGTACTAATTAATGACTTGTAATTGTATTACATATTTGTTTTAATTATTTTTAATGAAATTATTACTTAAATTTCTTCAATTTTTATTAGTGTTTTTTATTTAAAATATTTTAGAGAATATCTATATTTACAATTACATTTAACAATTGTAAACCGAAACGAACTTGGGCCAAAATTGAGTATAACAACATTTAGAAAAAAATTAAAAAAACCTGTTTCGAACCGGACCGAACCGTCGAAAACTGAAACCGGAACCAAACCTCTAGAACCGCCCCTGGGCTGTTTGGTTCAGGTTCAATACCCTTAATGAACTGGAACCGGGGGTTATAGAACCATGGTCGCCCCTTACCCACATAGTACTTGTTTACGTGTAGGATACTCATGTACTCATGATATAAATTTAGTTAATTAATTTTAAAAATAATATATCAATAATTTAAAATAATAGATTAAAAAAATACACAAGATAATATAAAATATTATATTCATACAATATAATATGAAAGTTATAAGTAACAACTGAATGATTTTAACAAAATAAAATTGTAATAAGTTATCATTTGATGAAGAATTTATACAAAAATTATAGTCTAAAATACTATACAATGATGAACATGAGCAGTGTTTCCAACATTCCCATTGCAACCTCCAAATTGGTAATTCTACGACTAATTTGTTATGAAAGATTTCTTAAAAGGTTATTCTCGTCTATTAGTTCTATACTAAAAACTACTTTAAAACCAAATGAGGTTAGTATGAATGACTAATGAGGTATTGTTAATCGTATCATATCATGTATATAACTAATAAGGTATTTTTGTAATCAATTTTTAATTTCTTTATATCAATACTATATGAATGAGTTTTACATGCAAAAATTTTGTCTGAAATATTTTAGTTATAATAAATTCTTTGAATATAAGACTGTAATAATAACTTCTCAATAGTCACATCTCATTCTAACTACATAAAACTACAATATGTAGCAAAACACATTTATAGTCTTATTCTAATTATAAATCGATTTATTCAAATATGAGAATTCATTTACTTTTAAAAGACTCTCTCTATCCAACGGGTATGGGTAGTATATTCTTATATACATATCCTATCTGTACAAGCACATACACAGTAAAATATGGGTATTACTCGTACTTGTACCTTTATCCAGTCAAAACGGGTTATCTAGTCAAAGTGGGTAATACCGACGTTGACTAGATACGGATAAGTTATAAATTGTCATCCCTAATTATGGAATTGACGGACTTGATATTCTGTCTATGGTCTATAATTCAAGTCCAATGTCTGGAATATGAATTCAAGAGTTTGTTGTTGAACAAAAATTTGGCTGGTTTATCTTAAATGAGATGTACAATATGACTATCAATGAATAAATCAGGAAATCACGTTTCGTTTCTTGAAAACCCTGCAGTAGTTTTATGTCATTTCTTCAGGAAATCACGTTTTGTTTCTTGAAAACTCTGCAGTAGTTTTATGTCATTTCTTCTTTCTCTCGCCACCTCCTGAGTTCACCTTCAACCACATTCTGTGCAGCCTCTGCCATCTCTGCTGACTTCAAAGCCATCTCTGTTGCTTCCTTGATTTCCTCTATTGCTTTCAGGTTTGCTTCCAACTTCTTTTCTGCTTCATTTCTAACTATATTGATTGCCTCTGCTTCTGCCATTGCTTCTGTCACTTTTGTTTCTGCCATTTCCTCGCATTCCGGCACCTTCTGTTTCAAAGAATCAAACTTCTCTACTGAAAGTTTGATGTTGTTTGTGGGATCATCGTTCAGACCGTTTCTTTTCTCAGATAAGATGTTCATTTCATGAAGAGCTTTCCTTTCTTCTCCTTTCGCTTTTTCGTTTTCTATGAGAGCACGCTGTAGTTTTTCCTCTAGTTCTTTAATCAGTAGTCTAGAATTTTCAGCTTCTTGTTTCAGATCTTCTGCGTCCCTTTTTGCAATTTCTGCTTCCCGTTTTGAGCTCTCAGTTTCCAGCAAAAGTTGCTTAAGTGTTGATTTCTGCTGTTCTAATGCATCATTTTCTACTTCGTCCCTGGCTATTTGTAGTTGTTTTTGTGCTTCTTTCTCTTTCAACTCAGCTTGTTCCTTCATTACGTTCGCTAGTTCAAGTCTCAAAGAAGTCACAGTGTCTCGAAGAGAACTTTCTTCGTCTGCAATTTGTTGCAGCATCTTTGTTGCTTCATTGAGTTCGTTAGATACGACTTTGACAGCATCCATTTCAGAAGCATGCAACCTTTTCATTTCTTCCTGCAGAACTTCAATCTCTGCAGTTGTTTCTGCAAGCTTCTCTTCAAGATTTCTGTTCATGTCAGCATCGTAACTGCTCTTTAGAGACTCCATAGTCTTGTCGACCTCTTCCTTTGCTGATTTGCAAGCTTGCATTCGGGCATCTTTTTCTGCCACAATCTGTGCCTGCTGCTCTAGTGCCTGCTCGGAGGCAAGCTGGAGTTCTTGTTTTGATTCCTTCATAGCCTTGATTTTATCCGAAAGCTCAGCAGCTTTCTCTTTGTTTGTGTTGGTTAGACGCTGAGCTTCTGCAGCCTGCTGAAACGAAGCTGATTTTCCGTCTAAAGCAGCACCAAAATCCTGCCGAAATTTGGTGAGCAATTGCTTAGCACCGTCAAGCTCACCAGCAATGATTGCGTACTGCTCTCTCGCTTCATCAAGTTCCTGTTTCCGAGCAGCATTTCCCAAGTGTTGTTGGGATTTCGCTAACTCAAGTTCCCTCGCTCGTTTCTTTACGGCTTCCGCAGATTCTATTGCCAATTGCTTGGCTTTGTCCGCAGTTTTTAACCTGGTGGCTAGATCTTGTAGCGTTACCTTTGCCCTTTCGAGCTCAGACTGCACTCGAGCTTTTGTAGTTTCGGCGCTCTCCATCTGATGCTTGTGCTTCTTCAGTTCCGTCTGAGCCAAGAGAAATTGGGTTTCCAGGTCCAAGACATTCTAGCAGAAGCAAAAGAAGATGATCATGAGACACCATAGAGAATAATTTGTTTTACAAGGACACAAGAGTAAGATATGGAATTTACCTCAGAAGAAATCGGCCTGGAACGTCTGGCAGTAGCTGTAGGTTTGTCTCTGGAGACAGCAACCTCACCAAACATATTTACAGCAGCTTTAACAGATTGAAATGGAGCTCTTGTGTCAATCTCTCCCACCTTCGTCCTCGGAGAAGCTGAACCTTTCTGTTGATCATCGTTGCGGATATTCACCATCTTTTTCATCCTTCGTATTTTCCACCTTCCACAATATACCTGCCAAATCACATCCTAAAATCTTCATAAATTCTCACATTCTATTAGGAAAACCAGATAATTATGAGGGAGCATCAATGTAAATCATTTACGGTTCATTCTAAATTCATCATATATAATTAAGTTCTCAAGTCCAAATTAATGTTGAAATTCGAACCCCTTTGATGAATGAGGTCTACTCACGGCCAATATGCATGCCACTAAATCAACAGTTTGTTAATCATTTAGATCCTTAAACTCCAAGAAAAATGTCTGGTGCATACAAACTTGTAAGGTTCTTGAAAAAAGAAATTGACACTAAAGGTTGTGGGAATAGTATTTGAAGATATGGAAATATTACAATTTAACTAAAATTTATACACACTATTCTGAATTTTTTGTAATAGATACGGAATTGTCTCCCAGTGGTGATGAAGTCAGCCAAAAAGATGAAGAAAACAATCAAATCCTAACAACAATTAGAAAAGAAACAAGTTAACCAAAGAAAAAAAATAAAAAATATAATGTGTACCTAAAATATGGGTTGATTTTGAAGATGATCCCAGAGAGCCATGCCAATTGAACAAGAAATAGAGATAACAGTGATGGTGATTTTTACCTTGCAAAAAAAAGGTACAAGAAGTGAGGAGATTAAGTAGCTTCTACAATCCTTAAGAGACAAAAAAAAATAAAGAAAACTACATGGTTTCTGATTAATTTGTGTTCTTTTGTTTTGGAAATTCTGAAAGCATGAAGCCTTCTATTTCTGGATGCAAAGAGAGTGAGTGACTGCGAATTTCCCGCGGCTTTCAACGGTCAATGCCAAAAGTGGCCCCAATTTCAGACATTTACATAAATCGTCTTTGTTCTTTCTTCGTAGGATTATTATTATGTGGAAAAGAAAATACTTCGAATGTCACTTTTGCGGATCATGTTTGTTGTGGGAGAAATTTTTCGGTGTTGGAAAAGATCCAAACACAAACTTCTTTTCACATCACAAGAAATCATTTATATTAAATCAGCTGCCAAATCAGCGAAAATACAAAAAACTGAATAAGAACTTGAAGTTCTTATTAAAAAATGAGCTACACGATTCGCAAATAATTGTAAATCGCATAGTATAGACAACTCTACTATTGCTAAGAGTTGTTAACGTACTTCGACAATTTAACAACTAAACCAAGAGATGAATTCAAAACAAAGCCATTGATAATAATAGGATTTATCACCAGAAGACAATCGAACTCAACAACAATGTTGGATCTACTTCTTTCTTTAATCCAAAATAATGCTTCTCTAAAAGCCATCGCTTCCAACACTGCAGTATCTGTTTGATTCGGAAATTGAGCTAATTATGTGGTATGTCCAAATTAACATACGGATTTGGCCAAATAACACCTAAAATTTAGTAGTTAAGTTAATACAATTTTTTTAATTGAAACTTTAATATATGCTATTGTTTTCAAATCTAATCTTAAAAATGCCACATTCCTTGAAATAAAAGCCAATTTTTCTGTCAATTTTCTAATTTTTTTCTCTCTTAATTTCTTCCTTCTCCCTCCCTCGCTCTCCTCCTCTCCTTAGAAACCCTAGATACATCTACCGTCGTCCGTCGCCTCTGTCGGTTGCGTATATCCTTCTCCCTCTGTCACGTGAGTCTCCCTCTGCCGCATCTCTCTCCCTCCATTGCGTCCCTCTCCATCCGTCGCGTTCGCATCTCTATTCGTCTGCCGCTTCTTCGCCGATTTGTCCCCTCTTCTCCGCTTCTTCGGTGTCTCGTTACGCGTTCTCTCTCTTTCCATTCTCTCAGTCGTTTCTCTCTCTTCGCGCCTAAGCTTTCTCGGTTTGTCAGCTCTCGGATTGCGTCTCTCATCCCGTTGTCTCCATCGTGTCGTCCCTCTGCCTTGGTGGCATTTTCTGGTTCTGTCTTGGTTGCGTCTGTCTTTGATGGCGGCAGCTAGGGTTTAACCTAATTGCTGCTCTCTCTTTTTTTCAGTATTTTTACTTTTCTACCCTTGAACTTGTCATTTTTATTATTTTGTTTTAATGTGAAAAATATTTACAAAGAAGAAAATTGTTTAGTTATTGTTAAAAATAAGAAAAAAATTTAATTGTGTTTGTGTAGGTTATTTTTATTGACTTTGATTGATTTTTGAATTACATCGACTTTTGTGCACGGATGGACACATTTGTGTACTTGTTAATATATTCAAAGATATTGGGATATATTTGGATACATTTAAAAGAGATATTAAAATACATTTGGATACATTTAGACACTAAAAAATTATATAAAATTGAAATGTGGATACATTTAGACACTATAAAAAGTTATAAAAAAATTAAGATATGGATAAATTTTGGGGACTATCGAAAAAACTGTAAAAAATATATGAAAAATTGTAATTTATAGGCATTTAATTTAAAAAATTATATCAAAAATTTATTAAATCAAATGTTATATAAAAATTTGTGATTTGGATACATCTAAATATATCTAGATACATTTGGATATATATAGATATATTCTAAAATATTATATTTTTTCTCCCTTAAAATTTATTTTTTCCACGAAAAAATTAATTTCTCTAAAAAAATCTCAAATTTTCGATCAATTTCTCAATCAATTAAAAATGTGATATTTTTATAATATATTTTAAATGTGTTTATATTAGTCAAAATTTATTTGGTGCATGAAAAAAAATAAATCATGTACTTTAATTTATTATAAATATCAAATTATCCCATAAACGCACCAACGAATCTGCCAGGCCCAGCAGTGTCTCTATGTCTGCTACGGTAGTCTATAAGGCACACCAGCCATCGTATGGGACATCTTTGTGAGAGATTTTGTTCTACTATTATTTTAATGGTTGAGACTTTAATAAATATTCGCTTATAAATAAATATACATGTAGCATTAAATTATATTTTTAGTAACATATGGAGACACAAATTAATATATCTTACCAATAAGTTACAAATTATATAGCTTACCAAGAAGACACAACTTATATTTTTACCAATGTTTTTGTCATTTTATTTGCTCTATTAAGGAATTGATCCTTCGATTCCATGACATCAAACTAATAAGTTACAAATACTTACAAGTCTATTGGTAATCTTTTTTTTAAAAAAAAAAAGAAGTCTATTGGTAATAGCTCTTTTTTCTCTTTTTCTTTCGTTTGAGAACGAGCCATTGGTAACAATTTGTACATCCATTATTGCACGATAAAAGGAAAGAGATGTCAATCATACACTATAATAATAGGGTATTTTGTCGTTATTAAAGCAGTATAGATTGCTGCTGATTTCGTTTCTTAATAAGTCGGAAAAATTTAAAAGAAAAGGTGGTGGGAAAAGATTTTAAAGTTTAATTTAAATAAAATTTTAAAAAATATGATTTTTTAAATAATTAGTATTTGTTTTTCGCTTAAACACATGAAAGAATTAATTAGAAATCAGCAGAAATATGGACTTGAGCGTTAGAATATTTTCTGACAACACGTTCCCGATCTCTGACTTTAATCCTTTTCTGGTGGGGTCTAATCGAGGGCAGCGTTTTCCGAAACTCTTTTATCTTTTGTTTTTATTGAGAAGGGAGGTTCTTATCATTTAATCGAAAATAGAATGGACAGGAATTTCTGATGACTTCAATGCTGATAAAGTTGCACCCGTTCTTGATCTTGATCACCCTTGCTTGTGTTCCGTTTCAAGTGGTGGTTTGCGATTGATTCAGTTCCGCTTAACTATAGTAAAACATGAAAAATTTAGAGTTAACGTTGAGAAATATTCCCGTTAAAAAGAAAACATTGAGCAAATGGAACTTTAGTTTCAGAAAGGGAAAATTTAATTCAGTGTTTTAGAAGAATATCCCACCACTTAATTCTTTTGATATTTTAAAGTTACAATTTAATTCTTTTGTATGTATAAATAAATCTTAAATCTAATTGAAATTCAGTGTTTTAGAAGAATATCACACCTAGCATTTTGATATCTTTCCAGCATCTGATTAATCCAGAGTTAAATTGAATAAGACCTTTAAAACGGCAAAATTCTCCGTAAAGAATTTCAAAGATTTTCCATACTTAAATTCGCATACCAAATAACACGGCGAAAAAAATTGTTAATATACTTTTTATTTCAGATTAATAGTTTTATAAATTTATTTAAATGATCTCATCCCCAAATACCTACAAATTTACCTCCTTAGTGTATATATATATATATAATATAATTGTCTTTTTCTTGGCCATTTTGCACCTTTATATTTGGTATAGTTGCTTAGACAGAGAGAGCAAGTAAAGTAGCACAGTAGGGAGATGGGAAAAAATGAGTATGAGCCTCTGTTTGAAACAAGGGCATCGAGGGGACGTTTGGCGTTCAAGTTGTATGCAGCATCAGTGGTTGCTGCTATTTGGTTGATATGGTTTTACAGAATCAAATTCTTACCCAACGGTGGAGTCGAAAGATTGTCTTGGTTTGGGTTGTTTCTTGCAGAGTTATGGTTCAGTTTTTATTGGTTGTCACACAAGTTGTGAGATTGAATCCTGTTCATCGTCACCCTTTCAGAAACAGGCTCTCTCAAAGGTTATTATGATTACTCTTTTATTTTTTTCCATTTTAATTCAATCACTTCGTCTCCTCACGTAAACTAAGCTTATTATCTATACTTCCTAGATTTTGCTGGAGATTCATTTATCACCTCTTCTCTCTTCTTTTTTTTTTTCCCACTTTTTATTAATACTTTTTTCAAGTTTTAAGAACATATATACTTTATAGATTAACATATTTAAGTTTTGAGGAAAAAAAGATCAACCCACTAATGAATAATATTGTGTTGACTTAGTTAGGCGAACTCGAAATAGAAGTGGCACTACGTACTTGCTTGCTCAGCTAAATTGGCCTGACAAATGTGCATTGGATACTCTTTCAGTTAATTTTTTTTTGTTCATGATAAATTATATGCTCTTTTTTTTTTTGTTTTTAAGGGTATTACAAAAAGTTTTTACCACTACAGTTTAGTGAAGTAAACGTAATTGAGTTGGTTAAACTCTGTTTCACTAATATTTAGAGTTAGTCTTGCTGAGTCGGGACACTAATGGGAAGGTGTATTTCATGAAGAAAAAATGCCATCAATAAATTTCAATAATAAAATCAGCTTTTAATATTTTCTAAAAATATATTGAGTTTCAAGACCATTTTAGAGAAAAAAATATGTAAGTCGATATCTCTAACAAATCAATTATTAGAATGTGGCTATCAAATTTGTTTTTTGAATAATCCAAGTTGAAATCAACAATAAAAAGAAAGGATTTTTTTTAGCGTTAAATTGAAATGAAACAAATGCTGATAGATATGACGATAAGGAATTGCCAGGCATAGACATATTCGTGTGCACGGCAGATCCGGAGAAAGAGCCACCGCTGATGGTGGCTAACACGGTGTTGTCGGTGATGGCTTACGATTACCCGGCGGAGAAGTTGAGTGCGTATTTATCTGATGACGGTGGCTCTGAGCTGACATTTTATGCAATGTTAGAAGCTTCAAAGTTTGCAAAGCATTGGATACCATTTTGCAATAATTTTAAAATAGAACCAAGCCCCTGAGGCCTATTTTCGGACTGTTGATCAACCTTTTGATGATTCTGACATGGCGAAGGAATGGTTGTCCATCAAGGTACACAATGTCTTAAATTTTTTTCATTATTTAGAATACGATGATTGTGTTTGTTTTTAGTAAATTAAATGCGATAAATTGTATATTTCTCTAATTGAAGTAGATTGAATAAAATGTCGTATAAGATAGAATAATACATCTTTATAGAATTAATATGATCATTCAACTTCAATTTGATTGCATTTTTTGAGTTAATTTCATTTTTTTATTAAGCTGTGTAGAGTATGATATGTTTTATTTGTTTTAGGTAAATTGATATTGAAGGAATCAGGTACCGGTTTAACTAATAAATAGTATAATAAATATGTTAGATTTATCAACCTCAATTCCAGCGGACAGCAGCTGCAGGACCAAGTTTCGATGTTGGTCTCGCGAGCTAACCACGATCGGGTTGTAACCGACGGAAGAGCTCGTCTCTTTCGCAGTCTAGATGTCACGTTGGATCGACTACTTAAGAAAAACGGCTTCTTCTTGGTGGAGAGAGGAGTGTGGGAGCCATGGAGGGAGGAAGAAGAAAGAGTTCATGGAGGGAGAGGGAGAGAAGATCATTTTTCTTCTCTCCTCTTTTTTTTCTTTCTTTCTTTCTCTCCATCTTCTCTCACTCTTCTCTTCCTCTTCTCTTCTATTTATAATAGCCCTTAATGGGTTTTTGGGCCTTGTGTGCCCACTGGGCCCAACTCAATTGGATCCGCCAATTGGACTCAGTCCACGGTCTCAGTTTACATTTTGATCAACCGAGTTTGGTTCACCCATCATGGGCAAACCGCCTTTCCAACATCTCACACTCGCACATGACGGAACCATAACTCGTCATGGATCATAATGTAACTACTACTAATCATGATAATGACCATGTGTCATACATTATCATGCAATATGGTTAGCACTTACGTAAACATGCTCGATCATTTCGTCATACATGCAAATAGACCACGCGACCAATATACGATGAGAGCGTATTTGCTATACGCGTGTTAAGGTTATATAAAAACTCTTAATGCAATCCTGCTATAAGACATCTCTCACATAACAGCTCCATTCTGCCAAAGTGTATGCAACAACAGCACAAACTGCTGGAACGTATGACTTCCCTTAATTCGTAACCACACAATCGCTGTTTTCAAACTTTTCAATCTCATGAAAACTTTTCTTAAAGTTCACACATCATGTAACGTATTACATGAGAACCGGTTTAGCAAACTTTTGAGACTACTGCGAATGCATCTAGAAACAAACTTCCCCTCATACACCAAACAATTCACATAGCCAAGTTTACTTGCTCAGCTTGTCACGCTTGGTCGAATCAATTATGACCATTAACGACAAACTAAAGTAGTCAAACTCAATTACACATTTTAAATGTGTTAAGAGTTCTAAGGGTAGGTAATATCGAGAACCACATGTTCACAGCAGGGTTTTACACTAGGAAAAGTGAGATCGTTTTTCAATCTTTTCCATCCCTATGGTCGTGTATATAGCACACATGGTATGATCATTTGTTGTGGTGTTCTTTCCTTCCCTTGGAGGAGCACATTGTCAACACCACACAGAAATTTTGGTTATGATGCATTTCGCCATCTAATATTAATCCACACTTAACAGGTTACTTCTGGCTTTAAGACAGAATATGCTAAAAGTCTTTCAATTTTAGCATCTGATCATTTAATGATCGGCATAAGAATTTATCCTATGGCGTATGTCTCATTTCATACAAGATCCCCTTTTACAATGAACTCATCACTATAAAAAACAAAATGGTCTCTTGATTATGAACACGCTCTCTTTTGCATTCAAAATTAGCCTCATCTTAGTTCTTCCCTCAACGAACTAGGAAAACTAAGGTAAACACTCATGTGAGTAGGTTACTTCTCTGTCCAACATGCTTTCACACTCCACGCTACTGGAAATGTGAACTCTCAACATTTGCGTTTGTTTATTCCCCATAATGATCTAATTAAAGATCATGCTATAAGAGATTACACACTACGTGTGCCATACGAGTTTTAAGGAACTTATTCCTTACAGGTTGTTACTAATAGATTTACAATCACGTCTCGCATAGACTTACATTC
>CAODLS010440311.1:0-12030 GCA_948243855.1 Flueggea neowawraea | reverse complement strand
TTGCATATTAGCCTCATTTTACTACTGGTTTATTGGATCTTCTGAGTTGTGGTGAACAGACTCTTCATCATCTCTTCCAAACTCTGAACTTTGTCACCAAGAGAAGGTTGTGAAGGTGTGGCCTGTGGCTGATCTTGCTGAGGGAAATGGTTCTGCTACTTGCTTCCATATCTAAAATTTGGATGGTCTCTCCACCCTGGATTGTACGTGTTTGAATAATGGTCATACCTTTTATGATATTGTCCACCAAAATTATTTACTGAATTGAGTTAAGCCCAACTATCTTCATCTATCAATGAAGGACATGAATCAGTAAAATTCCCTTGTCCACCATATATCCCACATACATGAGCTTTTTGCGTCTTTGGTGCTTGATTGTCCAATACTGTTAGAGTTTGGCACATCAATGAGGCAAGTTCTTCAATCTCAGAACGTTTGATAGACACCTCATTAATCTTGGAACATATTCAATTTTGTTACTAAACTGCTGCGAATTTGAAGCCATAACCAAAATCAGGTCTCAAGCTTCTCTCAGTGTTTTACTGATAATAACACCTCCACTTGTAACATCCATCATCCTCCCCTCCAATGGTAGTAATCCATCATAAAAGTATTGAATTAGCAAATGTTCAGAGATCCCATATTGTGGGTAGCTAGCACACAATCTCTTAAATCGTTCCCAATACTCATACAATGTCTTAGAATCCTTCTGCTTTATCTTGCAAATTTCTCTCCTTAAGTTAGCAGCTCGAGATGCAGGAAAGAATCTCTCGAGAAATAGCTAAACCATGTATGTCCAAGTATCAACTAAACCAAAAGGTAGGTAAAATATCCAATCTTTTGCTTTATTAGCCAAGGAGAATGGAAAGGCCCTCGATTTGATTTGATCTTCAGAAATTCCTTGAGGCATGAAGCTAGAACACACAATGTGGAATTCCTTAAAATGTTTGCTTGGATCTTCGTTCTTAACACCATGGAACCTGGGAAAAAATTTGAATCAACCCTCACTTCAATTCGAATGGAACACATAGTGATTGATGCTGAATGCAGAGTGGCTGTTGAACAACAGGTGGGGCAACAACTCTCTCAAAGTTTGCTCTGTTGAAGCAGCAGGTAGAGGAATTGGTGGATCAACATGTGGTGCGTGGTGATCTGCCATGTCGACGTCTGAATCAGTGTCAAGTGAAGCATTAGAGATCTTTGCAGATGGGTCACGTTGAAGCCTTATTGAAGAAAAAGAAACTTGAGCTTTGAGGATTCTTGCTTCTTTTCACAGTCTCTTAGCTATCTTTTCAATTTTAGGATCAAATTAGAGTTCACCTGCAAAGGAAGAATGCATAAAAACAAACAACAAAATTAAATAGTAAAGCAATTAGACAAAATAATTGACACCAGTCCTCGATGACGGCGCCAAAATTTGATGGCTGTCGAAACCAGCAAATTAAATTCCTACTTTGAGCCTAAAATAAATAATAATTGACGAAAATGGTAAGCATATCGAATCCACAAAGACTGATAAAAATTCTATCTAACTGCAAAAAGAACAATTAAAATGAAAATATGTTTTGGTTGAAAAAAAAGCAAACGAAACAATTGAATAAAGCAATTAAATAAAATAGGAATGCAGAATTATTAAGGAAGAAATCAATATCATAAAAGCCTAGTCGAAGCACATCTTCGTCTCACTTTATTAATCGATCACAGGTAACAAAAAGATAAGTCAGTAATATTCATATAGGTAGGTTATAGACATAGGTGACATACTCAGTAACCAATTCTTACTTACTGTTTCGGTAGTTTCGGGACACCCTGCAAACTACTTCCCTAACCAATAAACAATTCTCGAGACGCCCTGTAGAATTCAATTCACCTGTTGCATTAAGAATTATAATGACCCTACCCAAGCTAACAAACTCGGAAGCTGCTGTTTATTTAAGCAAGATCATCATATTCCGCTAATGACAGCCGAAGCTCGTTATCACAACGACAACATTAACTTACCACTTATGTTAGACACACAATCGGGGATCTACAAATCTAACTGGTTATTATTATTCTATTAACTAAATCAATGTGGACATCATCAATTCAATCAATAGAATGATAATTAATTATGCAAGAACAAAAATAGAACAAATGCATAAATAGTAAAGAACAATTAAAATAGAACATCACGATTAATTAAAGATTGACTTTGATTGTACATTAACTAGAAAAGAAATTAGTTGCTCGTAATGTAAAGAAGAATACAAGAACAATAGGTTGCTGTTAATTCCAAAATTGCAGAAGATGTTCTACGGCTGCCAACAATTGGTTTCTATATTTGACAACAACTATGACCTAGTAAAAATTATTCCAGATGTTCCAAAATTAACCTTCCTAAGAGATTCTAGACTTCTCCTTTAAGACAACCATGTTTTTGAGCTTCCAATTGTTTAAAATAGCCCTGCACGTGATCTTTTAATGTTTGCAAGTGCGTCTCGTGTTAAATGCGCATTCCCATCACGTCAAGGCCTTGTAGTAAGCATCAAAATCCAGTCTTTGTGTAATTGAACTCCAAATCTAGCTACTTTTATCCAAATCAACATCCTGAATAGTATTAAACACAAAACAACATAAAAACATGAGAATGTGAAAGATAATACATACAAAATAATATTAAAATGCTAATGCAAAGATGTATAAAATGCACACTAATAGAGATTGCCACTTCTCATTTACAAAAAAAAAATTGAAATTACCACTTGGAGCTATATCAAATAATTTGTTGGTGCATTGTCAATCTTGAAATCTAAGATGGTCGACTTCTTTTGTAACAAAAAAAAATTCTGAAATTGATATTCAATGTAGATTACTAAAATTTATGACTATACTTGAATAGCTAAATTTCAAATCAACTAATGAGCTATTGTTATAATATTCAACATTTTTAAAAATTTTCCTAGTTACTTATTTGGTTATTATAATAATAGAATGTTTCTTTCACGTAATGGAACATGTAGCAGACAATTTTTTATTAAAAAATGTCAGGAACTAAAAGATAAAGATTAAATAAAATAATTAGGAACAAAGGAAAAAAATCTATAGCAATATATCATAAAGACTATTAAATAAATGTGGTCCGTCTATAAAGGATCTATTGGTTCGAGTTTGATTCGGTCAAGACTTGATTATCTTGTTCATAGACCCAATTTAATTAAGTCAATCTCTAATTAAATGAGTGCTAAATTGGACTCCATTGTGGATGAGTTCATCTAGTGCCACTATAAAATGTTGCATATAAACCCTTAACCTCCCCTTTTGCTCTTCTTCTCCTAGTAGAGTTGCTTGCATAATGCGGCAAAACTCAGATATTTTCTAGATAATTTATGTAAAGTAAAATTGATTAAAAGACAACTGATAGTGAGTTTCGACCAAAAGATGACAAAACAAAACAAAAGGATTATAAGAAGAATAGAAAGTGGAAGATGTTAATCAAAGGATCCTTCCAATAGTTGACTTTGGTAAAAATCAATGTTTACATTTAAATATTACATTTCTTAAATCTAACCATAACCCATAAAAATATATTGCAAATCAATAAATTTAATGGATTATATAATAAAATTATATAGAGAGAGGAAAAATCCACTTACACCAAATGTAAGTTTTTTTAACTTATATAAATTCTAACTATTCATTTTTTAGTTCTAATGATCTACAATTACCACCTGTATGGTTCACAATTGCCACTGTTTAATGACCATTAATGAAGGATTGCAATTCTCGCTTCGAGAAAATGTGAAATGAGGACGTCATATAATATTTACATGATCATGAAGGGTATGGCAAGCTTTGCATAATATTGTCTTAGGCTTTCGAATTGAAAATATATGCAGTCACATGGCCGCGATATTTTTGTTGGAAATGTTAAGAAACTAAGGGCCTACAAGGTATTATAATATAAATAGAAAAAAATTATTTTGTTGGTTAAAGTGTGAATTAAAAAAAATCTTCCATTGAGGAGTTGTAGGATCTGCGAACGGCGTATGAGTGACAATGACCTATAAGTGTCTTAATGTTTTACATAAAAATGTGTCGTCAATCTTACATGTGTATATTTTCACTAGACTTATGTGTAATACAGTTCTCTTCAAGGTTGTAACATCCCACAAGTTCTGCTTGTATTTTCATTGGAGTTTTGATTCGTCTTCGATATTGATTCATTTTACAAATCCTTGAATTCATGTTTTGGATGATGAATGATGATTATTTTTTATTGATTCAAGGCTTCTTGATCATGTTTGGTGTTCGTGTGATCAAATAAGGAGCTTCGACCATGAAAAGCGAAGGATTTCATAATTACACGGCTAAGGACACACGGGCAAGTGGAACCGTGTGTTAGCTAGTTCAACACACGGACACACTTTCGTGCTTGTGTCTTAAAGGGCTCAATCCGTGTCTTGCCAAAAATCGACCTAATCCAACCCAAAACGGTGAGTTTCGGTTTCTTTCTCTTTTTAAACCTTTAAACCAGACTCCTCTTGGTTTCGTTCACTCCTAAAATCCATTAAACATAGTAGCCATGCCTCTCTTCTCCTCTCCTTGCCTTTCCATCATTGCCATCTGACTTTCTAAGGTAAGAAAGCCCTTCTCTCTCATTTGTTGTTTTCCTCTTATGATTGATGATGTGAGTTTTGTTCTTCCAAGCAAGAATATGGTGTTTGGTGTTGGGTTAGTTAGGATTTCAGTTTTGAGCATGAAATTGTTGAAATGTGAGTTAAATTTTTTCTTAATGATGCTTGAATGAGTGTAGGGATGTATGAGTTTGTGTTAAAGGATGAGAATTAATGATGGTTTGATGATGGGTTAAGATGTGATGTTGGAAAGTTGAGATTTGTAATGAATTCTTGTTCCTTTGATGTAATTGATGAATGATTTATGTATCTTAGTATGGTTAGAAGTGATTTAGGTGAATGAAAATATTGGGTGTCGGTTTGTACGAGATTAGGGTTGATTTTGGTCATTTTCCGCTAAGGGACTAAACTTGATATTATAAATATTAGTGTCTAAAATGCAATTTTGAACATTTTTTTAAGTTTGATTTGAGGATGGAAATACGTTGGGAACTGATTGGTAAATTTTGAAAATTTTGAAGACTGAATTGTGATTTTTGAAAGTCCGGGGACCAAAGAGTAATTTTGCATCGATTTTGGATTCTCGAATATAGATTTAGAAATTCATTTAAAATATTTTTTTGAGTTTTGTATGAGAGTTCGAGTCTGCATTTGCATTTCATGCATATTCAGTAAATATCACAGTTACCATTGTCTGATGTCTGTTGTATAATTTTTGTATTCAGCCCAGTTCGGCTTTCGGGGCAACCAACCATCTACCGGTGGTCGTTGAGGTTTGATAGCTCTGCATCCAGGTGAGTGCGATGTCGACTTCAGACAAATAGGTTGTGTCTTTCTGATTTTATTTGTTTTTGTTGTGCTACAAGTATAACATGTAATCTGGAATAATTAAAGAATCGAGAATCTAAAATTTGACTTATGTGAGAACTTGTTTGATTTAAATTTGTTTCTAAAATTTTGAGAATTTTGGCGAATAATGAAATCTATTTTTTTTGGAAAGTTATTTGAATTTTGGAATATTAATAATACTCTGTTTTTGAAAATTTTGATGTTTCTGTAATGAGGTGATCGGTTTATGAAAAATAATATAAATTGATTAATTCATATTTCTTTGATACATTTCTAAAGTAAATTCTGAAGCTTTATTTTTGCAAATGTTCATTTGCTTTGCATACTGCTTGCTTGCAAAATATTTTCCTCTATTTTTGAAACATATTATTTTATATTCATTTTTTTTTGAAATACTACTTTGATAAGGCTTTAAGGGCAATAATATTTTGATTTTACTTTGATCCATCATTGTATACAACCTAGATGGCTACCTTTACTCCTTAAGAGCCATGTATATATATATTTGTGTCTTAGCAGCTATACTTGCTTTAGTGCCTATATTCACCTTAGTGGCTACACTCGCCCCCGCAGCTTTACTTGCCTTGATGGCTACCTTTTGTGCCTACGTGACAACCTTTTGATTCTGGAATTTCTAATAAGCTAAAAAAGTTTTGACTTTTGTTTTAAAATTTTCGATAAAGCTAAAAAGGTTTTGGAATTTTGTTTTTGGAACTTCTGATAAAAGGTTTTCTAAAGAATTTCACTTTGTTTCTGAAAGTATACTAGCTTTGATAAAGTTTGAAAATTGTTTTGAAAGATCTTACTCAATTCCTGAGTGTAGGCGTGCATGTTATATGCTTTGTCTACAAATGGCTTTGAAATGGTTTTTGAAACGTTACTACTTAAATAACATGTATATATGTATATTTGAGTACACCTACATGTGATATTTTTGAACTGTTTTCAAAACGGTTTATGTAAAGCCCCAGAGGCATTCTGGAGTGTTATCCATTACTGAGTTTTCTCACCCCCTCCCTTTAACATTTTCAAGTTAATCGGAGTTTGATCTATCAGTTCGTCAGCGCTCAGTGAGGAGTCCATTTTGTTAGTGAGTGCCTTTTTGATCGGCTCATACCAAGTTTGTATGTTTGTTAGATGCTCCACATCAAGTTTTCGTGGGCTATGTTTTTGTTTCTGATAATACAATAAATTCAAATAATTTTATTTTGATATATTTTATGTATTTGATATTGTAAATGTTTTATCTTACTAAATGAAGTTGGGTTTTGTTTAATATTGTTTAATTATTAATCTGAATATGAATTTGGGTAAAAATTTTGTACTCTAATGCTTGTGTGAGACATGCCGGCTTTCTTAGACGGTTCGTCTCGTACATCGATCATAGTTCGAAAACGGGTCATGACAAAGGTTCTCTAATCACAACAAGTGATATTAAAGCCAACAATTTGGTTAAGACGTAGACAATAACGATTATAGTGTGGCGGTGGTTTCTGATGAGTGCAATAACATGATGAAGAGTTGTATTGACTAGTGAAGTCTAGATCTAGTTGTATGAGGAAGCCCATCTCACAAACAGAAGGGTTGCCTCACGTCTTTTGCAATTAAAAAAATATTTTTTTGAGTTTTTAAACTAATTAAAATCAGGAAGTTAATTAGCAACTTAATAAGCAATTGATTAAATTGATTAAACTGAAAATAGAAGAGATTCACATTTAAAAGGGAGACAATTAAGCATACAAATGTAAATGAAAAAAATCTAACATCAAACAGTTGTAAGGTTGTAAGGTGAGTGAACGGCTTTAAGTAACAACTCATAATGCAATTTTGGATAAAAATATAGTGTTAGGCTCCCACTTGATGCAATTATCCCCAAAAATCTCCAGATCCCAACAGGTTTTTGAACAAATATTGGAAAAATTAAAAATAATTATGAGAATATGGTGCTATTTTTTCCCAAAAATAAATTAAAAGATTGTAAAACTGATGATAAACCATAAACAAACAAAAAAAATATGTTTTCAAAAAGCCCAATATTTTTTTAGTAAAAGATAAAGCCATATTTTTTTTAGAATATTTTCACTTTTTCTATTTCACCATTAATTTTTCAAACAGAAAATTAAGGGAGGAAATGAAAAAAAATATATATTATTTTTTTAAAACGGATTGAATAGCTTCTTTTAAAAGAATAAATTAATTCTTTGATGTTTAAAATATTCGCAGATGTCTAATCCAACTAGGAGTATTGAAGATAACAGAATAAATTATTTAAGGTCAATAATTCACATTGTATCGCATCACTAATAGCTAGCAATTCAACCTATAATAAAACCTTTATATGTCTAATCCAACTAGGAGAAAGTGATTAAAGATTAAGTTTGATTAAACAAACTTAATGTCAATCATTCACATCGGAAATAGCATAGATTTATAATTTAACCTTATTTTTCTCAAACAAACTAAGGGAAATGATTGATCACAAACAGTAATGGCTTTTGTAAATTTGTCGTTATTATGCAATTAAGCACAAGAGTACAGTGTGAAATGTTAATCATGGACCAACAATGTCATGCGAACAAGTTTGAGCAGCAAGAACTAATGGAATGCTACGAGCCACGTTTAATTATATTAAATACATTCGCAGCAAATAAGAAATTATTTTGTATCACAAAGACGTGCACAAACAGGTAACTTACGGATATAGTTGTACTTTCATTTTTGTTACCAATGGATGTGGAAAAGTGATATATGCCAATTGTTTTAATTTCATATTTCGAGTTTGAGCCTTAATAGTATGACTGTATAAGTATCATGTATTTTTAAATAACATATGATAATTAATGAATTTTTAACTAATAAATTTAAATGTTTAAATTTTGGTTACTTAAATAGACATGATCTAATATTTATAAACTTTTTCATCTATATACAGTTGTACATGTGGGACTAGACAACTGCTGCATAATAAGTTGTTTGATCTACTAGTTTCAGTTTCTTACTTTGAAAAATGTTACAATTCCCATCCTTTTAGGTTAGTGAGCTTCTCAACAACCTTCCAATCATGATGTCTTGAATATCTCTCGTGTTTTTTCATTGTGGGATTCACTTATACTTTACATGTTAATGTGTGATTTAACTTGACTGAGGACCTTCCTCTTAACTCCTAAGGTTTATCTTATCATTACTATCAGTTGAGATTTGTCCCACCACCATTCAAATTTACTCACAGAGTGGTTCTGATACCATCATAAACATGCAATTGTCTTTAAATAACATCTGAAATTAATGGACTTTTACTACTATGCCAAAAATTCAAGTTTAGCTTATACAATGTAGCACTAGATAATTACTGTACAATAAATTATTTGATCTGCTAGTTTCAACGATTTGTTTTGATAACATGTTACAAATAAAAAGAGTTTTACCCAACTCGAATTCGAATTAGAATTAGTTAAATTGTTTTTTTTTATAGCAATAAGAACTACGAGTTTAAGTTTAATTGTTAACTCTCATTAAGGAAACTAACTAATTAAGAACAAAAACAGGTGAACAGTACATTACAATAAATATCAGATGTTCATGTTAGCGACTGAAAATGATCTCCTTTTGATTTAAAAATTTCTCAGTCGTTTCTGTGGCTAATGGCGCTTCTAATTTATTGCTTATTACCTAACTTTGAATATGCGACTCTCCTGCTCCAACCCACCTAGAAAGATCAAAGAGATATTTGTAGTTAACTTGGCATATGGGATTAATTTGGGGTTTACTGTTTTTTATTTTGTGGATAATGAACCAATATAATGAACCCTACTTAGATCATTAATTTGGTTGAAAAAGGTCAATAAGAATCGCAATTGATATATGACATTTATTTAATTTTTCACATGCAATTCAGTTAAATAAATATAATTTTTTTTTACTAACACTGAATTTATACTATTCAAATTTTCATCTTATCTAATAAGTCGAATCCGAGACTTTAAATATGACTGTCTTACTACTAACAAAGTTACATGATTATGATATATGAGATTCATAATCTTAATAAGATAAAAATAATATCAACCAAATTGAAAAAATTCCTAGTATTAAATCATTTCAGTCGGATCATCAAAAACTATAAACAATCCTAATAAAAAAAAAGGAAAGTGGATAATAAAGGTGATTAGTTAGTTATACTCAATGTTTTACTTTCTCAATTAATTAATCTCTGTAATGGCCATGGCCAAGTCCTTTCCTTTTCGGGAAACATGTGAATTATTCAATCAAGACGCGTGGCATGAGTTACTATTTAAGGAATTTCAATCACAGTGGCAACTCTAATCCAACGGCCACTATCCAATCATGAGGGCAGTCTCATTATCTGCCACGTCAGCTCCGGAGAAGAGAATTGGACACTGCTGCCATTGTCGACCAAGAAGCAAGAAACAACGTGGAGATTTATGATTGGTTCACTCCAAAAGCAGTATCTAACCATCCATTTATTCATATATATATATATATATATATACATAATACTAAAGTTATAACAAATTGGTCCAATTTTTGATATTTGGCACTTTCTGCGCTTGACAAGTGGCACATTGAAAATGGATGTTTTCTTTTCCAAAAATCTCAAAGAATTTAATAAAGTAATAATAAGAGATCAGCGTGATACCGCGGATGCATGTGTATTCTTTTATTTTATTAAAAAATTATTAAAAAATATTAAGTTCATTAAGTTTATAAATTTTGTAATATATTAAAATATTAAATCTATTTTATTTTTTTACCAAATGTGAGATTAATTATTATATATGGAATATTGTAAACTTATATTTTGATAAATTTAAATGAAATACAATTACGTTAGCTTAAATAGATATATATACAAATAAATAAAGCTCACGTCTCATTAATGAGATTATATTGAATACATTAATAATAAGATCGTTATATAATTGGTAGCAAATGTTTGAAAAAAATTTTGGAAAAAATATTGACATTTATAAAATGAGAGGCATATATTTAACTTAAAACATCTTATATTTCGTAACAAAGAAAGCAAATGTCAAATTGAATTACCTCAAAATAATTAATTTGTTCATATAACTATAAACAAATCACTAAAAAAAATACCGTTTGCATTGATAAAAAACAAAATCGATTGCATCTAAAGAATCATTTTTCTCTCAATCTTATCTCCCATATTCAATCGGTTATTCAAAATTTGAACTTAGAAAGAGGCTTTTGCCATAACAACTACCTCATTGCAGTCATCATATTTTTGCTCGTCCAATTTCAATTTGCAAGAACCACATTCAAGATAAGATTTCCAGTGAATAAACTCTCGTAATTATCTCCACCCAACCCTAACCTACCTTCAAGGAGAAATAATTCTACCCAAAATCTCCAAACATGAATTCCTATTTGATGAAGACCCTGTTCGTGCATTGTTAAAGTAAACAACAAAAATTGTTCCAATCCCCGCCTTTATCTTGTAGTTGTAAGAACAAATTTGCCAACTAAATCTTGTGTCTTTCATGGCATCTTAAGTCGAAAAGCACATCAATGAAGAAATAGTGACAACCTAAATCGAACTCTCAAAAGTTTTAAATTTTATTTTTATTTTACATAAGTTAATCAAATTCAAGAATATTTCATACTGTTATTAGTAAATAAAAATTTCATATGACTAAATATAAATTGAGTTAAAAATTAACCATACATGTTCATTGTTGTCGTTATGAAAAATTAGAATTTAAAAAAATGGAGATTAAAAGTCATTAGACAACTTGTTCAAGTGTTACTAAACACAACAGTTAAAGAATCTTGACTTGGGGTCAAAACAAAAAAGAAAAGAAAATAGAAAATAAAGAACCTGCTATCTTCAAATTCACACCATCATATTATAATCAACACCAAATAGAATAGCAGCAAGCTGAAAATTCTTTAAGTAACAGAAATTAGAGTTGAATCCACAGCAGGATGTCTCTATTCCATTTAGTTTCACTTCATCCAATGTGTAAAGCTAGTGTTAAAAGAGCATATGGATAACAACCGAAAAAGAACTTCACGCTATCAATTTCAAGTTCAAGCAGAGATCACATTGAATGTAAAACATATCAGTTTGTTCTGTTATCGTCAAATTGAAGCAGACAGAACCATCATTCTGCAACAGCACCATAAAAATATGACTTATCAAAATACTCGAATATCATTTGTTGTTACTCTATCACAACATTGATAGCAAGAAATCCAATCCTTGAATACTAGGATCTAAAAAGTACTATGAAATCTACCAACGAAAAAAAAAACTTCAAATGATGTTGAAAAGTTCGCTGATATTGATGGTGTAACACCCTACATTTTTTTTAAAGTTTTTATAATACGATAAAATAGTTTCTTTGGAACAATTTTTGTTAATATAAAATAGATATGGCTTTTGTTAGTGTAAGCCCTAGCGCCAAGCACATTGTTTACCCCTTTATATTTGATATATATAGTATGAGGCATTTTTCATCCTGTTTCTTATTTCTGTGTATATTTAATTGGATGAATTATCCGTGAATAAGGGTTCTGATTA